>CM072251.1:0-13624 GCA_036851935.1 Coregonus suidteri | reverse complement strand
TTGGCTATTGTAGAGCGCGCCTGTCCTTCCAGTGCTGAACGAAAACAATGATTTTGGACCCTGTTTTCATGCGAAATGGTTAAAAGAATGTTTCACATTTGTTACACTCAAACAGTGTCTCCTGTCATATGGCTGAAATAGTCGCATTGTGGATTTGGCTAAAAACATGATTTTGGAATTGTTCATGGAACTCAGCTTAAACGTAATTGCAGACTTGAAAACCCCTTGCCTATTGTAGTGAAGGCCGGGCCTGTCCTTCCAGTGCTGAACGAAAACCAATGTTTTTTGGACCCTGTTTTCATGCGAAATGGTTAAAGAAGTTCAAATGTTTTCACATTTGTTTACACTCAAACAGTGTCTCCTGTCATATGCTGAACTAAGTCGCATTGTGGATTTGGCCTAAAACATGATTTTGACAATGTGCTCATGGAACTCAGCATTAAAACGTGTTGCAGACATGAAAACTCATTGCCTAATTGTAGAGCGCGCCGTCCTTCCAGTGCTGAACGGAAAACCATGATTGGACCCTGGTTTTTCATGCGAATGGTTAAAAGAAATGTTTCACGTTTGTTTCACTCAAACAGTGTCTACTGTCATATGCTGAAACTAGTCGCATTGTGATTTGGCCTAAAACATGATTTGTGGACAATGTTTCATGGAACTCAGCTTAAACGTAATTGCAGACTTGAAAACACCCTTGCCTATTGTAGAGCGCTCCTGTCCTTTCCAGTGCCTGAACGAAAACCAATGATTTTGGACCCTGTTTTCATGCGAAATGGCTAAAGAAATGTTTCACATTTGTTTACACTCAAACATTGTCTCCTGTCATATGCTGAAATAGTTGCATTGTGGATTGGCCTAAAACATGATTTTGACAATGTTCATGCAACTCAGCTTAAAACGTATTGCAGACTTGAAACCCCTTGCCTATTGTAGGGCGAGCCTGCCTGTCCTTCCAGTGCTGAACGAAAACCTATGATGTTTTGACCCTGTTTTCATGCGAAATGGTTAAAAGAAATGTTTCACGTTTGTTACACTCAAACAGTGTCCTCCTGTCATATGCTGAAATGGTTGGTTTTGCCTAAAACATGATTTTGGACAATGTTCATGGAACTCAGCTTAAAACGTACTTGCAGACTTGAAACCCTTGCCATTGTAGGGCGCGCCTGTACTTCAGTGCTGAAACGAAAACCAATGATTTTGGACCCTGTTTTCATGCGAAATGGCTAAAAGAAATGTTTTTACCGTTTGTTTACACTCAAACAGTGTCTCCTGTCATATGCTGAACTAGGGTCGCATTGGTGGATTTGGCCTAAAACATGATTTTTGGACAATGTTCATGGAACTCAGCTTAAACGTAATTGCAGACTTGAAAAACCCTTGCCTATGTAGAGCGCGCCTGTCCTTCCAGTGCTGACGAAAACCAATGATTTTGGACCCTGTTTTCATGCGAAAATGTTTAAAAGAAATGTTTCACATTTGTTACACTCAAACAGTGTCTCCTGTCATATGCTGAACTGGTCCGCATTGTGGATTTGGCCTAAAACATGATTTTGGACAATGTTCATGGAACTCAGCTTAAAACGTAATTGCAGACTTGAAAACCCTTGCCTATTAGAGGCCGCCTGTCCTTCCAGTGCTGAACGAAAACCAATGATTTTGGACCCTGTTTTCATGCGAAATGTTAAAAAGAAATGTTTCACATTTGTTACACTCAAACAGTGTTCTCCTGTCATATGCTGAACTGGTCGCAGTTGTGGATTTGGCCCTAAAACATGATTTTGGACAATGTTCATGGACTCAGCTTAAAACGTAATTGCAGACTTGAAAAACCCTTGCCAATTGTAGGAGCGCGCCTGTCCCTTCAAGTGCTGAACGAAAACCAATGATTTTGGACACCTTGTTTTCATGCGAAATGGTTAAAATAAATGTTTCAACGGTGTTTACACTCAACAGTGTCTCCTGTCAATGCTGAACTGGTCGCATTGTGGATTTTGGCCTAAAACATGATTTTGGACAATGTTCATGGAACTCATCTTAAAACGTACTTGCAGACTTGAAAACCCTTGCCTATTGTAGGCGCGCCTGTCCCTTCCAGTGCTGAACGTGGAAACCAATGATTTTGGACCCTGTTTTTCATGCGAAATGGATTAAAAGAAATGTTTCAGTTTGTTACACTCAAACAGTGTCTCCTGTCATATGCTGAACATGGTCGCATTGTGGATTTGGCCTAAAACATGATGCGAGTCGTTTTGGACAATGTTCAATGGAACTCAGTTTTTAAAACGTACTTGCAGACTTTGAAACCCTTGCCCAATTGTAGGGCGCGCCTGTTCCTTCCAGTGCTGAACGAAAACCAATGATTTTGGACCCTGTTTTCATGCGAAATGGCTAAAATAAATGTTTCACGTTTGTTACACTCAAACAGTGTCTCCTGTCATATGCTGAACTGGTCGGCATTGTGGATTTGGCCTAAAACATGATTTTGGACAATGTTCATGGACCTCAGTTTAAAACGTACTTGCAGACTTGAAAACCCTTGCCTATTGTAGAGCGCGCCTGTCCTTCCAGTGCTGAACGAAAACCAATGATTTTGGACCCTGTTTTTCATGCGAAATGGGTTAAAAGAAATGTTTCACATTTTGTTACACTCAAACAGTGTCTCCTGTCATATGCTGAACTAGTCGCATTGTGATTTGGCCTAAAACATGATTTTGGACAATGTTACCATGGAACTCAGCTTAAAAATTGCTAATTGCAGACTTGAAAACCCTTGCCTATTGTAGAGCGCGCCTGTCCTTCCAGTGCTGAACGAAAACCAATGATTTTGGACCCTGTTTTCCCATGCGAAATGTTAATAAAAAATGTTTCACATTTGTTACACTCAAACAGTGTCTCCTGTCATATGCTGAACTGGTCGCATTGTGGATTGGCCTAAAACATGATTTTGGACAATGTTCATGGAACTCAGCTTAAAACGTAATTGCAGAACTTGAAAACCCTTGCCTATTGTTAAGAGCGCGCCTGTCCTTCCAGTGCTGAACGAAAACCAATGATTTTGGACCCTGTTTTCATGCGAAATGGTTAAAGAAATGTTTCACATTTGTTACACTCAAACAGTGTCTCCTGTCATATGCTGAAATGGTCGCATTGTGGATGTCTGTGGATTTGGCCTAAAACATGATTTTGGACAATGTTCATGGAACTCAGCTTAAAACGTAATTGCAGACTTGAAAACCCTTGCCTATTGTAGAGCGCGCCTGTCCCTTCCAGTGCTGAACGAAAACCAATGATTTTTGGACCCTGTTTTCATGCGAAATGGTTAAAATAAATGTTTCACGTGTACACTCAAACAGTGTCTCCTGTCATATGCTGAACTGGTTCGCATTGTGGATTTGGCCTAAAACATGATTTTGGACAATGTTCATGGAACTCAGCTTAAACGTAATTGCAGACTTGAAAACCCTTGCCTATTGTAGAGCGCGCCTGTCCTTCCCTGCCGGTGCTGAACGAAAACCAATGATTTTGGACCCTGTTTTCATGCGAAATGGCTAAAATAAATGTTTTCAAGTTTGTTACACTCAAACAGTGTCTCCTGTCATATGCTGAACTAGTCGCATTGTGGATTTGGCCTAAAACATGATTTTGGACAATGTTCATGGAACTCAGCTTAAAACGTAATTGCAGACTTGAAAACCCTTGCCTATTGTAGAGCGCGCCTGTCCTTCCAGTGCTGAACGAAAACCAATGATTTTGGACCCTGTTTTCATGCGAAATGGTTAAAAGAAATGTTTCACATTTGTTTACACTCAAACAGTGTCTCCTGTCATATGCTGAACTAGTCGCATTGTGGATTTGGCCTAAAACATGATTTTTGGACAATGTTCATGGAACTCAGCTTAAAACGTAATTGCAGACTTGAAAACCCTTGCCTATTGTAGAGCGCGCCTGTCCTTCCAGTGCTGAACAAAAACCAATGATTTTGGAACCTGTTTTCATGCGAAATGGTTAAAAGAAATGTTTCACGTTTGTTACACTCAAACAGTGTCTCCTGTCATATGCTGAAACTAGTCGCATTGTGGATTTGGCCTAAAACATGATTTTGGACAATGTTCATGGAACTCAGCTTAAAACGTAATTGCAGACTGAAAACCCTTGCCTATTGTAGGAGCGCGCCTGTCCTTCCAGTGCTGAACAAAAACCAATGATTTTGGAACCTGTTTTCATGCGAAATGGTTAAAATAAATGTTTCACGTTTGTTACACTCAAACAGTGTCTCCTGTCATATGCTGAACTAGTCGCATTGTGGATTTGGCCTAAAACATGATTTTGGACAATGTTCATGGAACTCAGCTTAAAACGTACTTGCAGACTTGAAAACCCTTGCCTATTGTAGAGCGCGCCTGTCCTTCCAGTGCTGAAACGAAAACCAATGATTTTGGACCCTGTTTTCATGCGAAATGGTTAAAAGAAATGTTTTTCACGTTGTTACACTCAAACAGTGTCTCCTGTCATATGCTGAAATAGTCGCATTGTGGATTTGGCCTAAAACATGATTTTGGACAATGTTCATGGAACTCAGCTTAAAACGTAATTGCAGACTTGAAAAACCCTTGCCTATTGTAGAGCGCCGCCTGTCCTTCCAGTGCTGAACAAAAACCAATGATTTTGGAACCTGTTTTCATGCGAAATGGTTAAAAGAAATGTTTCACGTTTGTTACACTCAAACAGTGTCTCCTGTCATATGCTGAATTAGTCGCATTGTGATTTTGCCTAAAACATGATTTTGGACAATGTTCATGGAACTCAGCTTAAAACGTAATTGTAGACTTGAAAAACCTTGCCTATTGTAGAGCGCGCCTGTCCTTCCAGTGCTGAACGAAACCAATGATTTTGGACCCTGTTTTTCATGCGAAATGGTTAAAAAGAATGTTTCACATTTGTTACACTCAAACAGTGTCTCCTGTCATATGCTGAACTAGTCGCATTGTGGATTTGGCCTAAAACATGATTTTGGACAATGTTCATGGAACTCAGCTTAAAACGTAATTCAGACTTGAAAACCCTTGCCTATTGTAGAGCGCGCCTGTCCTTCCAGTGCTGAACGAAAACGCAATGATTTTGGACCCTGTTTTCATGCGAAATGGTTAAAAGAATGTTTCACATTTGTTACACTCAAACAGTGTCTCCTGTCATATGCTGAACTGGTCGCATTGTGGATTTGGCCTAAAACATGATTTTGGACAATGTTCATGGAACTCAGCTTAAAACGTACTTGCAGACTTGAAAACCCTTGCCTATTGTAGAGCGCGCCTGTCCTTCCAGTGCTGAACGAAAAACCATGATTTTGGACCCTGTTTTCATGCGAAATGGTTAAAAGAAATGTTTCACGTTTGTTACACTCAAACAGTGTCTCCTGTCATATGCTGAACTAGTCGCATTGTGGATTTGGCCTAAAACATGATTTTGGACAATGTTCATGGAACTCAGCTTAAAACGTAATTGCAGACTTGAAAACCCTTGCCTATTGTAGAGCGCGCCTGTCCTTCCAGTGCTGAACGAAAACCAATGATTTTGGACCCTGTTTTCATGCGAAATGGTTAAAAGAAATGTTTCACATTTGTTACACTCAAACAGTGTCTCCTGTCATATGCTGAAATAGTCGCATTGTGGATTTGGCCTAAAACATGATTTTGGACAATGTTCATGGAACTCAGCTTAAAACGTAATTGCAGACTTGAAAACCCTTGCCTATTGTAGATCGCGCCTGTCCTTCCAGTGCTGAACAAAAACCAATGATTTTGGAACCTGTTTTCATGCGAAATGGTTAAAAGAAATGTTTCACGTTTGTTACACTCAAACAGTGTCTCCTGTCATATGCTGAAATGGTCGCATTGTGGATTTGGCCTAAAACATGATTTTGGACAATGTTCATGGAACTCAGCTTAAAACGTAATTGCAGACTTGAAAACCCTTGCCTATTGTAGAGCGCGCCTGTCCTTCCAGTGCTGAACGAAAACCAATGATTTTGGACCCTGTTTTCATGCGAAATGGTTTAAAAGAAATGTTTCACATTTGTTACACTCAAACAGTGTCTCCTGTCATATGCTGAACTAGTCGCATTGTGGATTTGGCCTAAAACATGATTTTGGACAATGTTCATGGAACTCAGCTTAAAACGTAATTGCAGACTTGAAAACCCTTGCCTATTGTAGAGCGCGCCTGTCCTTCCAGTGCTGAACGAAAACCAATGATTTTGGACCCTGTTTTCATGCGAAATGGTTAAAAGAAATGTTTCAAGTTTGTTACACTCAAACAGTGTCTCCTGTCATATGCTGAACTAGTTGCATTGTGGATTTGGCCTAAAACATGATTTTGGACAATGTTCATGGAACTCAGCTTAAAACGTAATTGCAGACTTGAAAACCCTTGCCTATTGTAGAGCGCGCCTGTCCTTCCAGTGCTGAACGAAAACCAATGATTTTGGACCCTGTTTTCATGCGAAATGGTTAAAAGAAAATGTTTCACGTTTGTTACACTCAAACAGTGTCTCCTGTCATATGCTGAAATAGTCGCATTGTGGATTTGGCCTAAAACATGATTTTGGACAATGTTCATGAACTCAGCTTAAAACGTAATTGCAGACTTGAAAACCCTTGCCTATTGTAGAGCGCGCCTGTCCTTCCAGTGCTGAACGAAAACCAATGATTTTGGACCCTGTTTTCATGCGAAATGGTTAAAAGAAATGTTTCACGTTTGTTACACTCAAACAGTGTCTCCTGTCATATGCTGAACTAGTCGCATTGTGGATTTGGCCTAAAACATGATTTTGGACAATGTTCATGGAACTCAGCTTAAAACGTAATTGCAGACTTGAAAACCCTTGCCTATTGTAGAGCGCGCCTGTCCTTCCAGTGCTGAACAAAAACCAATGATTTTGGACCCTGTTTTCATGCGAAATGTTAAAATAAATGTTTCACATTTGTTACACTCAAACAGTGTCTCCTGTCATATGCTGAAATAGTTGCATTGTGGATTTGGCCTAAAACATGATTTTGGACAATGTTCATGCAACTCAGCTTAAAACGTAATTGCAGACTTGAAAACCCTTGCCTATTGTAGGCCTGTCCTTCCAGTGCTGAACGAAAACCAATGATTGGACCCTGTTTTCATGCGAAATGGTTAAAAGAAATGTTTCACATTTGTTACACTCAAACAGTGTCTCCTGTCATATGCTGAAATGGTCGCATTGTGGATTTTGCCTAAAACATGATTTTGGACAATGTTCATGGAACTCAGCTTAAAACGTAATTGCAGACATGAAAACCCTTGCCTATTGTAGAGCGCGCCTGTCCTTCCAGTGCTGAACGAAAAACCAATGATTTTGGACCCTGTTTTCATGCGAAATGGTTAAAAGAAATGTTTCACATTTGTTACACTCAAACAGTCTCCTGTCATATGCTGAACTGGTCGCATTGTGGATTTGGCCTAAAACTTGATTTTGGATAATGTTCATGGAACTCAGCTTAAAACGTAATTGTAGACTTGAAAACCCTTGCCTATTGTAGAGCGCCCTGTCCTTCCGGTGCTGAACGAAAACCAATGATTTTGGACCCTGTTTTCATGCGAAATGGCTAAAAGAAATGTTTCAAGTTTGTTACACTCAAACAGTGTCTCCTGTCATATGCTGAACTAGTTGCATTGTGGATTGGCCTAAAACATGATTTTGGACAATGTTCATGGAACTCAGCTTAAAACGTAATTGCAGACTTGAAAACCCTTGCCTATTGTAGAGCGCGCCTGTCCTTCCAGTGCTGAACGAACCAATGATTTTGGACCCTGTTTTCATGCGAAATGGTTAAATAAATGTTTCACGTTTGTTACACTCAAACAGTGTCTCCTGTCATATGCTGAAATTGTGGATTTGGCCTAAAACATGATTTTGGACAATGTTCATGGAACTCAGCTTAAAACATAATTGCAGACTTGAAAACCCTTGCCTATTGTAGAGCGCGCCTGTCCTTCCAGTGCTGAACGAAAACCAATGATTTTGGACACTGTTTTCATGTGAAATGGTTAAAAGAAATGTTTCACGTTTGTTACACTCAAACAGTGTCTTCTGTCATATGCTGAATTAGTCGCATTGTGGATTTGGCCTAAAACATGATTTTGGACAATGTTCATGGAACTCAGCTTAAAACGTAATTGCAGACTTGAAAACCCTTGCCTATTGTAGAGCGCGCCTGTTCTTCCAGTGCTGAACGAAAACCAATGATTTTGGACCCTGTTTTCATGCGAAATTGTTAAAAGAAATGTTTCACATTTGTTACACTCAAACAGTGTCTCCTGTCATATGCTGAACTAGTCGCATTGTGGATTTGGCCTAAAACATGATTTTGGACAATGTTCATGGAACTCAGCTTAAAACGTAATTGCAGACTTGAAAAACCCTTGCCTATTGTAGAGCGCGCCTGTCCTTCCAGTGCTGAACGAAAACCAATGATTGGACCCTGTTTTCATGCGAAATGGTTAAAAGAAATGTTTCACATTTGTTACACTCAAACAGTGTCTCCTGTCATATGCTGAACTAGTCGCATTGTGGATTTGGCCTAAAACATGATTTTGGACAATGTTCATGGAACTCAGCTTAAAACGTAATTGCAGACTTGAAAACCCTTGCCTATTGTAGAGCGCGCCTGTCCTTCCAGTGCTGAACGAAAAACCAATGATTTTGGACCCTGTTTTCATGCGAAATGGTTAAAAGAAATGTTTCACATTTGTTACACTCAAACAGTGTCTCCTGTCATATGCTGAAATGGTCGCATTGTGGATTTGGCCTAAAACATGATTTTGGACAATGTTCATGGAACTCAGCTTAAAACGTAATTGCAGACTTGAAAACCCTTGCCTATTGTAGAGCGCGCGCCTGTCCTTCCAGTGCTGAACGAAAACCAATGATTTTGGACCCTGTTTTCATGCGAAATGGTTAAAAGAAATGTTTCACATTTGTTACACTCAAACAGTGTCTCCTGTCATATGCTGAACTGGTCGCATTGTGGATTTTGCCTAAAACATGATTTTGGACAATGTTCATGGAACTCAGCTTAAAACGTAATTGCAGACTTGAAAACCCTTGCCTATTGTAGAGCGCGCCTGTCCTTCCAGTGCTGAACAAAAACCAATGATTTTGGAACCTGTTTTCATGCGAAATGGTTAAAAGAAATGTTTCACGTTTGTTACACTCAAACAGTGTCTACTGTCATATGCTGAACTGGTCGCATTGTGGATTTGGCATAAAACATGATTTTGGACAATGTTCATGGAACTCAGCTTAAAAACGTAATTGCAGACTTGAAAACCCTTGCCTATTGTAGAGCGCGCTGTCCTTCAGTGCTGAACGAAAACCAATGATTTTGGACCCTGTTTTTCATGCGAAATGGTTTAAAATAAATGTTTCACGTTTGTTACACTCAAACAGTGTCTCCTGTCATATGCTGAATAGTTGCATTGTGGATTTGGCCTAAAACATGATTTTGGACAATGTTCATGGAACTCAGCTTAAAACGTAATTGCAGACTTGAAAACCCTTGCCTATTGTAAATCGCGCCTGTCCTTCCAGTGCTGAACGAAAAAACCAATGATTTTGGAACCTGTTTTCATGCGAAATGGTTAAAAGAAATGTTTCACGTTTGTTACACTCAAACAGTGTCTCCTGTCATATGCTGAACTGGTCGCATTGTGGATTTGGCCTAAAACATGATTTTGGACAATGTTCATGGAACTCAGCTTAAAAACGTATTGCAGACTTGAAAACCCTTGCCTATTGTAGAGCGCGCCTGTCCTTTCAGTGCTGAACGAAAACCAATGATTTTGGACCCTGTTTTCATGCGAAATGGTTAAAAGAAATGTTTCACATTTGTTACACTCAAACAGTGTCTCCTGTCATATGCTGAACTAGTCGCATTGTGGATTTGGCCTAAAACATGATTTTGGACAATGTTCATGGAACTCAGCTTAAAACGTAATTGCAGACTTGAAAACCCTTGCCTATTGTAGAGCGCGCCTGTCCTTCCAGTGCTGAACGAAAACCAATGATTTTGGACCCTGTTTTCATGCGAAATGGTTTAAAATAAATGTTTCACATTTGTTACACTCAAACAGTGTCTCCTGTCATATGCTGAAATAGTTGCATTGTGGATTGGCCTAAAACATGATTTTGGACAATGTTCATGCAACTCAGCTTAAAACGTAATTGCAGACTTGAAAACCCTTGCCTATTGTAGGCCTGTCCTTCCAGTGCTGAACGAAAACCAATGATTGGACCCTGTTTTCATGCGAAATGGTTAAAAGAAATGTTTCACATTTGTTACACTCAAACAGTGTCTCCTGTCATATGCTGAAATGGTCGCATTGTGGATTTTGCCTAAAACATGATTTTGGACAATGTTCATGGAACTCAGCTTAAAACGTAATTGCAGACATGAAAACCATTGCCTATTGTAGAGCGCGCCTGTCCTTCCAGTGCTGAACGAAAACCAATGATTTTGGACCCTGTTTTCATGCGAAATGGTTAAAAGAAATGTTTCACGTTTGTTACACTCAAACAGTGTCTCCTGTCATATGCTGAACTGGTCGCATTGTGGATTTGGCCTAAAACTTGATTTTGGATAATGTTCATGGAACTCAGCTTAAAACGTAATTGTAGACTTGAAAACCCTTGCCTATTGTAGAGCGCCCCTGTCCTTCCGGTGCTGAACGAAAAACCAATGATTTTGGACCCTGTTTTCATGCGAAATGGCTAAAAGAAATGTTTCAAGTTTGTTACACTCAAACAGTGTCTCCTGTCATATGCTGAACTAGTTGCATTGTGGATTGGCCTAAAACATGATTTTGGACAATGTTCATGGAACTCAGCTTAAAACGTAATTGCAGACTTGAAAACCCTTGCCTATTGTAGAGCGCGCCCTGTCCTTCCAGTGCTGAAAAAAACCAATGATTTTGGACCCTGTTTTCATGCGAAATGGTTTAAAAGAAATGTTTCACATTTGTTACACTCAAACAGTGTCTCCTGTCATATGCTGAAATAGTTGCATTGTGGATTGGCCTAAAACATGATTTTGGACAATGTTCATGGCAACTCAGCTTAAAACGTAATTGCAGACTTGAAAACCCTTGCCTATTGTAGAGCGCGCCTGTCCTTCCAGTGCTGAACGAAAACCAATGATTGGATCCTGTTTTCATGTGAAATGGTTAAAAGAAATGTTTCACATTTGTTACACTCAAACAGTGTCTCCTGTCATATGCTGAAATGGTCGCATTGTGGATTTTGCCTAAAACATGATTTTGGACAATGTTCATGGAACTCAGCTTAAAACGTAATTGCAGACTTGAAAACCCTTGCCTATTGTAGAGCGCGCGCCTGTCCTTCCAGTGCTGAACGAAAACCAATGATTTTGGACCCTGTTTCATGCGCCCTAAAAGAAATGTTTCACGTTTGTTACACTCAAACAGTGTCTCCTGTCATATGCTGAACTGGTCGCATTGTGGATTTGGCCTAAAACATGATTTTGGACATGTTCATGGAACTCAGCTTAAAACGTAATTGCAGACTTGAAAACCCTTGCCTATTGTAGAGCGCGCCTGTCCTTCCAGTGCTGAACAAAAACCAATGATTTTGGAACCTGTTTTCATGCGAAATGGTTAAAAGAAATGTTTCACGTTTGTTACACTCAAACAGTGTCTACTGTCATATGCTGAACTGGTCGCATTGTGGATTTGGCCTAAAACATGATTTTGGACAATGTTCATGGAACTCAGCTTAAAACGTACTTGCAGACTTGAAAACCCTTGCCTATTGTAGAGCGCGCCTGTCCTTCCAGTGCTGAACGAAAACCAATGATTTTGGACCCTGTTTTCATGCGAAATGGTTAAAAGAAATGTTTCACATTTGTTACACTCAAACAGTGTCTCCTGTCATATGCTGAACTAGTCGCATTGTGGATTTGGCCTAAAACATGATTTTGGACAATGTTCATGGAACTCAGCTTAAAACGTAATTGCAGACTTGAAAACCCTTGCCTATTGTAGAGCGCGCCTGTCCTTCCAGTGCTGAACGAAAACCAATGATTTTGGACCCTGTTTTCATGCGAAATGGTTAAAAGAAATGTTTCACATTTGTTACACTCAAACAGTGTCTCCTGTCATATCCTGAACTGGTCGCATTGTGGATTTTGCCTAAAACATGATTTTGGACAATGTTCATGGAACTCAGCTTAAAACGTAATTGCAGACTTGAAAACCCTTGCCTATTGTAGAGCGCGCCTGTCCTTCCAGTGCTGAACGAAAAACCAATGATTTTGGACCCTGTTTTCATGCGAAATGGTTAAAATAAATGTTTCACGTTTGTTACACTCAAACAGTGTCCTGTCATATGCTGCATGGTCGCATTGTGGATTTGGCCTAAAAACATGATTTTGGACAATGTTCATGGAACTCAGCTTAAAACGTAATTGCAGACTTGAAAACCCTTGCCTATTGTAGAGCGCCGCCTGTCCTTCCAGTGCTGAACGAAAACCATGATTTTGGACCCTGTTTTCATGCGAAATGGTTAAAAGAAATGTTTCAAGTTTGTTACACTCAAACAGTGTCTCCTGTCATATGCTGAACTAGTCGCATTGTGGATTTGGCCTAAAACATGATTTTGGACAATGTTCATGGAACTCAGCTTAAAACGTAATTGCAGACTTGAAAACCCTTGCCTATTGTAGAGCGCGCCTGTCCTTCCAGTGCTGAACGAAAACCAATGATTTTGGACCCTGTTTTCATGCGAAATGGTTAAAATAAATGTTTCACATTTGTTACACTCAAACAGTGTCTCCTGTCATATGCTGAATAGTTGCATTGTGGATTGGCCTAAAACATGATTTTGGACAATGTTCATGCAACTCAGCTTAAAACGTAATTGCAGACTTGAAAACCCTTGCCTATTGTAGGCCTGTCCTTCCAGTGCTGAACGAAAACCAATGATTTTGGACCCTGTTTTCATGCGAAATGGTTAAAAGAAATGTTTCACATTTGTTACACTCAAACAGTGTCTCCTGTCATATGCTGAAATAGGTCGCATTGTGGATTTTGCCTAAAACATGATTTTGGACAATGTTCATGGAACTCAGCTTAAAACGTAATTGCAGACTTGAAAACCATTGCCTATTGTAGAGCGCGCCTGTCCTTCCAGTGCTGAACGAAAACCAATGATTTTTGGACCCTGTTTTCATGCGAAATGGTTAAAAGAAATGTTTCACATTTGTTACACTCAAACAGTGTCTCCTGTCATATGCTGAACTGGTCGCATTGTGGATTTGGCCTAAAACATGATTTTGGACAATGTTCATGGAACTCAGCTTTAAAACATAATTGCAGACTTGAAAACCCTTGCCTATTGTAGAGCGCGCATTGTCCTTCCAGTGCTGAACGAAAACCAATGATTTTGGACCCTGTTTTTTTGGTTAAAAGAAATGTTCATGTTACACTCAAACTCATGCTGAACTGGTCGCATTGTGGATTTGCCTAAGACTTGATTTTGGAAATGTTCATTGAACTCAGCTTTGTAGAGACGAAAACCCTT
>CM072250.1:45446128-45504407 GCA_036851935.1 Coregonus suidteri | reverse complement strand
AAGGGTTTCCAGAGTGTTTCATTAGGCTGCGGTAACATGTGGGACATTACCTACAAGAGATACTTTATGTTCGCAAAATGCAACACTGTCCGTTTGTGCAGACATTCAATTAATGTTTTATCGGGTGTGCACAAAACATTCACTTGATGTTAGCAAGGATGTTTGACAAAACAGCCTTTCTGAGTTCTTTAAAGGATGCCCAGAACCTAATTGGTTGTTGCAACAGTGTGGGTACAGTACAAGAGGTATTGTAGGTTCCCAAAACACAAAAATATGGCTCAAGTTGTGTTGGACGTTCAAAACAATGTTTTAAGTTTAGGTTAACGTGTTGTAAGAAATGCAATAAGTCAGATTTTATGACAGTCCATCACCCATAGCATATTTGTTTTTTTAGGTTTAACATAATATTCCATTGATTCCCACGTACATTTTACCTTGTCTTGGAGGTCCTTTTCAAAACATTTAGAAAATCTTAGATTCAAGTTTTTACCTAACATTACCACACCATCTTTAGCACACAGATTCAGAATACATCCCCTTTATGTTTATCTCCAGATTGAACAGAAAATTTGCTTTTGAGGATTGTAGGTGATATAGAGACCATGGAATTCTAATAGCATTTCATTTACAACACAAATTTGTTTGTTTTCTACTCTTCGTATGTTGAGAATCTGTATGTTATTTTTCCATAGGACATTTAGCATTTAATCACACAAACACATTATATTTTACCTTCATATATTGATAATCTGCACATGTCATGTTTTGAACTTTGCAATGTTTTAAGTCCCAAGGCAGGTCTTGTTAACCTCTGCGCCACCAGAGAAAGCGCTCTCTCATTGTCTTTTTACAGTATATAGCCATGCAGTATGGCTATCCCATTAACATTCCTCTGTGTACTTCTGGGCCCATATTACAAGGCAATCCAAAGACTATGAGTGCTGATCCAGAGGATGTGAGCCAGAGTGAAGCTGGAGTGGAGCGAGGAGCCGAGTATGCATAATTTGTCTGGATGCATGGAGTGGATTGTAGAAAATGTTGGAGCATTGCTCTCCTGTTCCAATTTCACTCTGGTACTGCTCAGCAACGAGAACTGGCCATGCTCTGCCACAGCATTTATTATTTCCTTCATCCCGTTCTTTTAATTAGGTCTGATTCTGTTTGTATTTATTTAGGCTACTCCACCACTACATGCGCAGAGATGTTGATATGAGTTTTGACAAAGAAATATGTCACACAGCCTGTGTAATTGATGGCTAAGACAACCAATGAGAGCCCATGCAGCAGCACACCGGAGATGTTTTTGGTTTCTATATAGGCTACAGGTTGAAAAAGTCTAAGTTTGTAACAGTGCCTAAAGTTGTCTATCAACTGTAAAATGTGAGCGGAGAGGGGAAAGGATGTTGAGCACAGAGCAGGTTGCGCAAGACCGCTCCCATGAGCGGTCTTGAGAACAGCGCCGAAGAAGATGGCTGCCGTTTTAACAGCCCTCTTAACCATTGTACTATTATGTGTGTGTGTGTTTTTCCGCGTTAGTTTGTAATTTATTTTGTACATGAATGTTTATGGCAATCGTCTCTTATAACCAAGAGAGCTTCTGTATATCAGGACAGCGATTACTCACCTCGCGTTGGACGAACACTTTTTCTTCAACGAGGCTCTCGCGAAGGATATTCTACAGACTCCAGACAAGGCCCAGATCCCCGTCATTCGCCGTGAGGAAGAGACGAGATACCGTGGACGTAGGTCGGGGTGCCTTGTAAAGATTCCGACGGCGACGAGTAAACTGCCTCGCCCATCAATCCTATTAGCCAACGTTCAAGCTTTGGATAATAAAAGGGACGATTTAAGATTACGGTTATCCTACCAAACTGGACATTAAAAACTGTAATATCTTATGTTTCACGGGGAGTCGTGGCTGAATGACAACATGGATCAACATTCAGCTAGCAGATTATACGCTACATCGGCAGGACAGAAACGCAGACTCGTAAGGTAAGACGAGGGGTGGCGGTCTCTGTATTTTTGTAAACAACAGCTTGGTGCACAAAATCAAATACTAAGGATATCTCAGGTTTTGCTCGCCTGAGGTAGAGTAGCTTATGATAAGCTGTAACCACACTATTTACCAAGAGAGTTTTCATCTATACTTTTCATAGCTGTCTATTTACCACACACAAACCAATGCTGGCATTAAGATTGCACTGAATGAGTTGTACAAGGCATTAATCAACAGGAAAACGCTTCATCCAGATGCAGCGCTCCTAGTAGGCAGGGGACTTTATGCAGGGAACTTAAATCCGTTCTACCTCATTTTCTACCCAACATGTTAAATGTGCAACCAGAGGGGGAAAAAACTCTAGACCACCTTTACTCCACACACAGAGACGCATACAAAAGCTCTCCCTCCGCCCTCCTTTGGCAAATCTGAACCATAACTCTATCCTCCTGATGTTTTCCTGCTTATAAGCCAAAACTGAAGCAGGAAGCACCAGTGCCTCGGCTAATCAAAAAGTGGTCATAATGACGCAGGATGCTAAGCTACAGGACTTGTTTTGCTAGCACAGACTGGAACATGTTCAGGGATTCTTCAGACAGCACATTGAGGAGTACACCACATCAGTCACTGGCTTTTCATCATAAGTGCATCGATGATGTTCGTCCTCCCACAGTGACCGTACGTACGATACATACCCCACCAGAATTCCATGGATTACAGGAAACATCCGCACTGAGCTAAATGGTAGAGCTGGCCGCTTTCAAGGAACGTGGACTCTATCCCGGACGCTTATAAGAAAATCCCGCTATGACCTCCGACGAACCATCAAACAGGCAAAGAGTCAATACAGGTCTAAGATTGAATCATACTACACTGGCTCCTGTCGCTCGTCGGATGTGGCAGGGCTTGAAAACTATTAGCAGACTACAAAGGGAAGCACAGCCGCGAGCTGCCCAGTGACCAGCCTACCAGACGAGCTAAACCACTTCTATGCTCGCTTCGAGGCAAGCAAACACTGAGCATGCATGGAGCACCAGCTGTTCCGGACGACTATGTGATCACGCTCTCCGTAGCCGCTGTGAGTAAGACTTTTAAGCATGTCAACATTCACAAGGCCGCAGGGCCAGACGGATTACCAGGACGTGTACTCCGAGCATGTGCTTGAACCACCTGGCGAAGTGTCTTCACTGAACATTTTTCAACATGTCCCTGACTGAGTCTGGTAATACCAACATGTTTTCAAGCAGACTCACCATAGTCCCCGTGCCCAAGGAACTCTAAGATAACCTGCCTAAATGACTAAAACCGACCCGTGGCACTGACGTCTGTAGCCATGAAGTGCTTTGAAAGACTGGTCATGGCTCACATCAACAGCATAATCCCAGAAACCCTAGACCCACTCCCAATTTGCATACGCCCCAAACAGATCCACAGATGATGCAATCTCTATCGCACTCCACACTGCCCTTTCCCACCTGGACAAGAGGAACACCTACGTTGAGAATGCTATTCATTGACTACAGCTCAGCATTCAACACCATAGTGCCCTCAAGCTCATCACTAAGCTAAGGATCCTGGGACTAAACAACCTCCCTCTGCAACTGATCCTGGACCTTCTGACTGGGCCGCCCCCAGGTGGTAAGGGTAGTAACAACAAATCTGCCACACTGATCTCAACACAGGGGGCCCCCTTCAGGGGTGCGTGCTCAGTCCCTCCTTTACTCTCTGTTCCACCCATGACTGCCATGGCCAGGCACGACTCCACACCATCATTAAGTTGCCGACCGACGACCAACAGTGGTAGCCTGAGTCACCCACAACGATGAGTCAGCCTATAGGGAGGAGGTCAGAGATCTGGCCGTGTGGTGACAGGACAACACCTCTCTCCTCACGTTGACCAAGACAAAGGAGAGAATTGTGGACTACAGGAAAAAAAAGAGGACTGAGCACGCCCCCATTTCTCATCGACTGGGGCTGTAGTGGAACGGGTTGAGAGCTTCAAGTTCCTTGGTGTCCACATCACCAACGAACTATCATGGTCCAAACACACCAAGACAGTCGTGAAGAGGGCTGACAAAGCCTATTCCCCCTCAGGAGACTAAAAAATTTGGCTGGGTCCCCTCGATCCTCAAAAATTCTACAGCTGCACCATCGAGAGCATCCCTGACTGGTTGCATCACATGCCTGGTATGGGGGCACTGCTTGGCCTCTGACTCGCAAGGCACTACAGAGGGTAGTGCGTACGGCCCAGTACATCACTGGGGGCAAAGCTCCCTGCCATCCAGGACCTCTATACCAGGCGGTGTCAGAGGAAGGGCCCTCAAAAAATTGTCCAAAGACTCCATTCACCCTATCATAGACTGTTCTCTCTGCTACCGCACGGCAAGCGGTACCGGAGTGCCAAGTCTAGGTCCAAAAGACTTCTCACAGCTTCTACCCCCAATCCATAAGACTCCTGAAACAGCTATCATGGCTACCCCGGACTATTTGCAGCCACTGGCCCCCCCCACCCCATCCTTTTTTACGCTGCTGCTAACTCTGTTAAGTATTTATGCATAGTCACTTTAACTCTCCCCACCATGTACATATTGCCTCAACTGCCCTCACTGCCGGTGCCCCCGCACATTGACTATGCAACGGTACCCCCCTGTATATATAGCCTCCCTACTGTCACTTTATTCTATTGTATATATAGGCCTCCCTACTGTCACTTTATTTTTTACTTCTGCGGCTCTTTTTTTCCTCAACACTTTTTTTTGTTGTTGTTTTAATTCTTGACTTTTTTTGTTTAAATAAATGCACTGTTGGTTTTAAGGGCTGTAAGTAAGCATTTTCACTGTAATGTCTACACCTGTTGTATTCGGCGCAATGTGAACCATAAAATTTGATTTGATTTGATTTTGATTTGAGCGATTTGAGCGGTATTTCCAACGCTCAACAGCTCAACACCCATCTGTTACCGGTAGGACACCCCTTTGCTCCAGAACACAGAATTATTCGGGGCATGGAAACGTTGCTCAGTTGGTATCAAGGGACCTAATGTGTGTGCCAGAAAACATTCCCCAGAAACACCATTACACCCCCGCCACCAGCCCTGTACTGTTATGGCTGACCCACCAGGCAGGATGGGGCCATGGACTCATGCTGGCTTACGGCCAAATCCTGACTCTGCCATCAGCCATGATGCAACAGAACCGGGATTCTTCGGACCTGCAAGTGCAGTGTTTTTCCACTCCTCAATTGTCCAGTGTTGGTGATCGCGTGCCCACTAATTGTGTGCGTGAAAAAGATACTGGAACTGGCCATACCTGGCACCGACGATCATAACCCCGGCTCAAAGTCACTTGCTTTTCCCCAGCATTCAATCAAACAGTAACTGAATGCCTCGATGCCAGTCTGCCTGCTTTACATAGCAAGCCACGGCCCACATGACTCACTGTCTGTAGGAGCGAACCATTTTTCGTGAACGGGTGGTGTAACCTAATAAACTGTATTTTTTAAAGTTGAACATTACACATTTTTTACAGTTAGTCTAAATTTTTGGCATTTCTGACTGGATTTATACATCTGGGAACGATATAAAAACATCCTTTTCTTTTTAGTAGAGTTTAGCTAAGCCTCAATTTTTCACTTTTTTCTAAAGAACTAGGTTAAAGAATATGTGGGCATTAAACCTGCAATCTTGAGAACTGCAGCTAGACAGCTGCGCTGTGGCCCTGTGGGTTTTCTTCAATCAAATATGGTGAATCAGGACACAGACAGACCAGTTTTATTAAAATATTGCCATCCTCTTCATATGCGGTGATAAAGCTTCCTTTAAATAACTTGGCATTCTTGTGTATTCAAATGCTTCTTAAATACAGACTACTTAAATGCTTCTTAATACAGACTTCAAACTAATAATTTTTTTTTTAAACCCTTTTCTCAATTTCAAAATCACATTTCATAAGACTTTCACACATGCGCTGAAGAAAGAAAATCATAAAATATGGTGTTACAAGTACACAGCATATGAAGGGGAATGGAACATTTGAATAACACGGCTTCTGTGTCCTAATTGACTGAAGACACAAAAAAACTCAGGCTTCATTTATCCCCTGTGGTGAAGAGGGTTAATGATTTGGCTAGGCAACCCACATGTGCAGGTTTTTCAAACCCCACATGTACAGATTGTTGACATATGCTGTGAAATAAATATGTTTTTGTTTGTATGATTAAATGCTGTTCAAATGTCCTGTTAATTAAATGTAATTGCCATGTGTCTTTAGATGACCTACAATACAGTCCTCTCAAATGTGATTGCCATTACATCTGTAGAGACACATAATGGGATGTATTCCAATCTGCTTTCTCATCTCCTTTAAGGAGCTACAAATTTGCAATCTGAGAATGTTGTGGTAATATTAGGTCAATCTTACTTTTAATATAAAAATGTTCTAAAATTTTCTTGAAATGCTCTGAGGACCTCAGAGACAATGTAAAATGTGACCCAACCCCATTTTATTTTCGTCTTGTGTTCAATTTTTTTTAAAATATTGGATTAAAGTTTCAGACTCAGATTCAAAATTGCATATCACACACTAGTTGTGAGGAAACATGGGGAAGTAATGCTACTTTAAAAGTTGATAAATGTGATAATCCCATTTAGGAGAAAAAGGCATTGAAACATTGTTTGCTGTGATTTTAGTAGCACTTGCTCTAGATAATCCGTGGAAACATATATTTAGAAAGGAATACTTTCGCACACCAATTGGCCAAAATGGATTTCCATGATCTCACCAATTTACCCCATCAGGCAAATACTTTACAGTATTAAATTGGCGATTATGTGTAATAATAATATAACCCTTTTCACATTGAACAGCTACAGTGCTGTTCTTTGTTTATGCCCATGTAGCATTGTTCACAAAAAAAAAAACCTCTAGAAGCCTTAGACCCATCCCATTCTCTTAAATAATTCACATTGGAACACTGCGACTGTGGTCGTGTGCTAAAGCAGTGAGGTAGTGCTTAAAAAAATGAAGAAATAATTCCACAATAAAATACTTTTATTAACTTCAGGTAGTAGTAGCCTACAATTAGGAAAAAACTTCAAACACACAAACAAATAAAGGTGAAAACAATATCTAGGACCTAGGCCTTATATCCATAAGATCCTTTTGAGTAACTTTGGTTCAGGTCATGTTACGATATGAACAAAGGAATCTAGCCTGAGAGCATATTTCTGTCCTGTCCCCCCCCCTTTGGAGGCAGGACATGCAATGTCCATGGCTTTTTTTCATTGCAATAAAGTCCTGATCTTCTCAAAATATATGTTTGCTGGGTTGTGCCCAGTCCTGGGGGATGCTTCACATCTCTGGGAGAAAAAGGACGTCAACATTGCACAGCATTCTGAAACCTGGTTCCATCTGATGAAAGCCCCTTGGCCACAGACACAACTGCCAGGCTCCAGACAAATTAAAGCTCTAAAGGAAGAAAGCAGACAAAATAGAACAAGACATTAGACACTCCAATGCCCCTGTACACACGTAGCCTACTTCCAGCCCAACATGGCAATGCAGCAACAAGAAAATAACTAGCTAGATTTAGCAAACGATTTAGCTTCATAATTACCAGCTGGCTAGATGTAAATGGTATTTCATTCTAGCTAGCCAGCCAATGGATGAAAATGCCAAAAAAACGACCTTGCTATATATGGTAACGTTAACTTTATGCAACTGTCTATGTAGCTAGCTATATAGCTAACAATAGCTAGCATGAAAAACTACTTTTTGATACAGAGAACAATAACATACGTACAGTGAGGAAAAAAAGTATTTGATCCCCTGCTGATTTTTTGGTATGTTTGCCCACCTGACAAAGAATGATTCGTCTATAATTTTAATGGTAGGTTTATTTGAACAGTGAGAGTACAGAATAAACAACAAAACAATCCAGAAAAGACGGCATGTCAAAAATTTTATGAATTGATTTGGCATTTTAATGAGGGAAATAAGTATTTGACCCCCATACTCAAATCAGAAAGATTTCTGGCTCCCAGGTGTCTTTTATACAGGTAACGAGCTGAGATTAGTGAGCACACTTAAAGGGAGTGCTCCTAATCTCAGCTTGTGTTACCTGTATAAAAGACACCTGTCCACAGAAGCATCATCAATCAAATTCCAAACTCTCCACCATGGCCAAGACCAAGAGCTCTCCCAGGATATCAGGGACAAGATTGTAGACCTACACAAGGCTGGAATGGGCTACAAGACCTTCGCCAAGTCGCCCAGCTTGGTGAGAAGTTGACAACAGTTGGTGCGATTATTTGCAATGGAAGAAATACAAAATAACTGTCAATATCCCTCGGCCTGGGGCTCCATGCAGATCTTCACCTCGTGGGAGTTTGCAATGATCATGAAATGGTGAGAAATCAGCCCAGAACTACACAGGAGGATCTAGTCAATGATCTCAAAGGCAGCTGGGACCATAGTCACCAAGAAAACATTGGTAACACACTACGCCGTGAAGGACTGAAATCCTGCAGCGCCCGCAAGGGTCCCCCTGCTTAAGAAAGCACATATACATGTCCCGTCTGAAAGTTTGCCAATGAACATCTGAATGATTCAGAGGAGAACTGGGTGAAAAGTGCTGTGGTCAGATGAACCAAAATCGAGCTCTTTGGCATCAACTCAACTCGCCGTGTTTGGAGGAAGAGGAGGAATGCTGCCTATGACCCCAAGAACACCATCCCCCCGTCAAACATGGAGGTGGGAACATTATGCTTTGGGAGGTGTTTTTCTGCTAAGGGGACAGGACAACTTCACCGCATCAAAGGGACGATGGACGGGGCCATGTACCGTCAAATCTTGGGTGAGACCTCCTTCCCTCAGCCAGGGCATTGAAATGGGTAGTGGATGGGTATTCCAGCATGACAATGACCCAAAACACACGGCCAAGGCAACAAAGTGAGTTGGCCTCAAGAAAGAAGCACATTAAGGTCCTGGAGTGGCCTAGCCAGTTCTCCAGACCTTAATCCCATAGGAAAATCTGGGGAGGGAGGTGAAGGTTCGAGTTGCCAAACAGTCAGCCTCGAAACCTTAATGACTTGGGAGAAGATCTGGGGGGGGGGGGGGGGGCAACAAAGAGAGTGGGACAAAATCCCTCCTTAGATGTGTGCAAACCTGGTGGCCAACTACAAGAAACGTCTGACCTCTGTGATTGACAACAAGGGTTTTGCCACCAAGTACTAAGTCATGTTTTGCACGAGGGGTCAAATACTTATTTCCCTCATTGAAAATGCAAATCAATTTTTTGACATGCGTTTTTTTTTCTGGATTTTTTTTGTTGTTATTCTTGTCTCTCACGGTTCAAAATAAACCTACCATTAAAATTATAGACTGATCATTTCTTTGTCAGTGGGCAAACGTACAAAATCAGCAGGGGATCAATACTTTTTTCCCTCACTGTTAGATGTAGCTATCTTGGACAACATAGCTGTAAATATCAGAGTGTTTGGGGTCTGTCAAAGGACAGTATAAAACACGCAGCTATGGAAATGTACTGAGGGTGAATATGTTGTGTTGAAAAAGCGAATGCAATTTGAGGCGTGTGTCAAGTTTTTTTTGACAGAGCTACTCCAGATTTTTCCTTTGTGGATATGGGAGAAATCTTCCAGAAGACAACCATCTCTCCGCAGCACTCGCACCATCAGGCCTATATGGTAGAGTGGCCAGACGGGAAGCCACTCCCTCAGTAAAAGGCACATGAGCAGCCCCATTTGAGTTTGCCAAAGGCACCTAAAGGACTCCTCAGACATGAGAACAAGATTCTATGGTCCCTGATGAAACCAAGATTGAACTCTTTGGCCTGAATGTCCTTGAGTTGGCACAGCCAGAGCCCGGACTTGAACCCGATCGAACATCTCTGTAGAAGACCTGCAAATAGCTGTGCAGTGACACTCCCCATCCCAACGTGACGAGAGCTTGAAAAGATCTGCAGAGAAGAATGGAAGAACCTCCCCCAAATACAGACTCGAGGCTGTATCGGCTTGCCAAAGGTGCTTCAACCAAAGTTACTGAGTAAAGGGGTCTGAATACTTATGTGTAAATGTGATTTACCGTTTTTTAATATTTTTCTAAATTTGCAAACATTTTCTAAAACCAGTTTTTTGCTTTGTCATTATGGGAATTGTGCGTAGATATTGATGAGAAAAATAAATACAATTATCCATTTTTAGAATAAGGCTGTAACGTAAGAAAATGTTGAAAAAGTCAAAGGTCTGAATACTTTCCGAATGCACTGTAAGTACTTTTAACAATAGAATTCAACCAGACTATGGTAATCACATAAGGTAATTTACCATAGATCAAGGCTAATCTCTCCATTAATAGCTATGCACTCACTCTCATCTCAGAAGACCTACCAACATACTATATCAGTTGACTCGAGATAACTTTTTCTCTCGCTTTCTGGGAAAATAATGAAATCCTCTACCACAGTTGCAACCTAGTTGTCGCTACGGCAAATGTCTCATCTCTGTAGCACACCAGCAGACTGCCAAAGAACCGCAAACACATTCTGTTGTGTGTGCTGTGAGGCAGCTAGCATCCAAAGACAGACTGGTGCGTCCGAAAAACACAGGCCGTAACGCAGCAATGCTTGTTTCAAACAGCACACTGGAAACAACAAGGCACACAGGTGAATATCCCGGCGATACAAATACAAGCTCTCCACCGAGCTAAATCTAACCTCCACAATAAACAATCACACACACAAAGACAAGGGGCTAGAGGGAACACTTCTACAGGTACTGATGAGGGGAATTGAAAACAGTTGTGTGGTAATAAACAAGACAAAACAATTGAATGATGAGATGAGGAGCCGCAGTGGCTTAGAAAGACCGTTGACGACGAATGCCGAAGCCTGCCCCGAACAAGGAGAGGAGGCAGCTTCGGAGGAAGTGGTGACAGAGATGCTATAATTCTTGAAGAAAAGCTTTTTTGCAAACCTTGTTGGGGTTGCCGTTTAGGTTGAAAATAAGGCTTTGTTTGTGGGTCAGGGGCAACTTTGTACATTCAATTCAGCCTAGTTTGAGATTAGTCTAGACCTTGAGAGACATTTTTTTTTAGAGTCACCGTTCCATGCAGACTTGGATGAACTCAAAGGGGAAGGGGGACTAGAAAGTACAGAATGAGAGAAACAATCTCTGAACAGGGAGCAAGAGAGAAAGGAGCACAGGAGAGAGAAACTAGGAGAAGGCATGGGTGGAGGAAGCCTAAATACAAAAAATGAAAGAAGAGAGAGGAGAAACACTAGGAACACCCTTTGAAAGACGTAATAGTGTGCATAGCGTTGCGGGGGAGGAATGTAGAGGGATGGTGGGATGAGGTGGAGGGTGGAGGGGAGTTCTGTTCATCCACTCAATTACAGTATTTCGGTCGGAAGGAGGATGGAAAAACAAAACCCTTCAGGCCGGGAAGTTTGGAACGCGAGCAGACGTTCTCTTCTGATGACGTAGAAAAGAAAGAGAGAGAGGGGGAGCTCAGAAGAGGAATCACGAACGCAAGTAGGACACTGGCTCGAAATGAAAGGACAGGTCCCATGCAGACTAGCATTGTACAATAACAGTGCAGAAACCCTTTAGGAAATACCCCACCCCACCGCCCACGACACACACTTTCACATTGACACACAACACGCACGCTAGCACGCACACACACACTGACACAGAGGTAGGCGGAAGCTCTGACATTCGTATTACCCATCATTGGCTGAAACAACAACAACATTGATGAATGAATCTCCAAACCGGACAGGCTATTCCAGTATAGTATACTGTATAGAGACGCACACACACATCTTGCATGACGTTCATGTGCAACCATGATTCAAGCTTTGAGAAGCTCATCTGTGCTAATGATGGTTGTGATATGCTGGAGAAAGAATGTACAACCAAGTGACTTGGAGAGTTAAGTTGTTTTTTTGTCATTTCTATAGTAACTGTGGGCAGAAAATATCAGAGCTATGCTTTTATGTTTTTTTTAATGGTGTGGGAGTACATTAATGACACAGACCCACAGATTTACATCATTTTAGCAGACGCACTTTATCCAGAGAGACTTACAGGAGCAATTAGGGGTTAAGTGCTTTTGCTCAGGGCACATCAACAGAATTTTTACCTGGTCGGCTTTGGAATTCAGTTACTAGCCCAACACTCTGTTAACCGCTAGGCCACCTGCCTGGGTTCCTGTACATACAGTAACAACGTAGGGCTGATATAATGATAAGTCCCACAATAATCGTGCCCATGAGGAGGCTCACAGTTCTGCATGTACCTCACCAAAGCTAGCATATTTCACCTTATCTGACTCTGAGACTTTCATAATGGTTATATTTCAGGTTTCATCGTTGGAGGAGAGGAGAAGGTAGGAGGGTTACAAAACATAGTCTCCTGGGCGTTAGGGCGCCCGTTGATGACTATAGGAAGGCTCCTCCACCATTATGTAAGACATTAGTCATCATGGAAAATGGTTGGCCTGTCTCTCAGCTCCCTCTCAACAAGGAAAACAAATCAGATTGGGCGAATCCTGGTTACAGACGGTTGCTGCCATTGGTTAAGAAGCTCATAAACAATGTAAACGAAACAATATAATTGAAAAGCCTGTTTGTCAACCTTTCTGTGGAAACCTCAACTGAGTGTACAAAACATTACTGACACCTTCCTAATATTGAGTTGCAACCCCCCCTTCTGCCCTCAGAACAGACTCAATTAGTCTGGGCAGGGTTGTTGGGTTCGATTCCCATGGGAGACCAGTATGGGGAGAAAAGAATGAAAATGTATGCACTCACTACTGTAAGTTTGCTCTGCAATAAGAGTGTCTGCCTAAGATGTGTAATAGTAATGTAAATGTACTACCATACTGTCCACGGTTTCGCCGAGGCTGCTCCTCTTCCTTGTTCGGGCAGGCTTCGGCGGTCGTCGTCCTCCGGAGTACTAGCTGCCCACCCGTTCTATGTTTCATGTTTTTCCGTTTGGTTTTGGTCCTCTGTTCATAACACCTGTCATTATTTTGTGTGTTTTATGTTTCCCTATTTAGTTTCGTGTGTTTGGGTCAGGTGTTATGCGTGATTGTTTATTTGTCAGACTGCCTCTGTAGGGTTTTATTTTCTCTCGTTGTGGCGTGTTCCCCGAGAGTTTCGCACTGCGTGCGCTTTTCATGTGTAAATTTTCGCACTGTGTTTTGTGCGTAATTGTTTTTGCGCCACCCGGTTGGGTAGGCGACTATTTTGTTCAACGTGTTGAACCTTACTATAAAAGACGGTTGAAGTCATCCTGGTTCCTGCGCTTGATTCCTTCCACTCATCTACACCACACCCTCTGACAGAATCATGCATCATCCTCCATGGAATCAGCAGGAGCGACCGCGCCAACAGCCGAGAATGGCTGAACGTCTTCGTGGTCAGGAGGACCGCATCAACCAGGTCTGTCATGCCCGGAGGGGGTGATGATACTCCTGGCACCGATGGGAGACCAAGCGGTTTCCCACACCCCCACGAACCGAACCACCCCCATCGGTCAGCCCTCCTGTCCTCATCTCCTCCTATACCCAGTGGGATTCGGCTCTCGCTCGCCGATGGCGTACGGACGGCTTCCACTGCCGGGTGTCAAGGTTTTCCTGCTGCAGGTGGAGCTCTACCCTCGCCACCAAAAAAAGTACACCCTGCGCCCTCGGGACACGAGAGCGTCTCAGCCCTCTCTCCTGTCTCACCGGCAAGGCGTTGGTCAGTGGGCCAACGCTGAGTGGAGGAGAATGAGCGCCGCTACCGCACGAACTATGCGCATTTTCTCACCGACGCTTCCGTGCTGTGTTCGACCATCCACCAGAGGGGAAAGGCGGCGGGGGAGCGTCTATTCTACCTTACCTACCCCCAGGGATGAGGAGCGCCCAGGAGCTTTTTGCCATTGGAGTTTCGGACCCTAGCCGGCCGATGCAGGGTTGGAATGAGCGGGCCCATATCGAACCACTTCCGCTGCAGCCCTCCTGGAGGATACGTCCAGCGAGAGTTTGGCGTGCAGGGACACCTAAAACCGTTGACTTTCGACCAGCTTGTCGACATGGCCATGGATCGCCTGGGATACCCTGCTCCGCCACCCGTGGACGTCCCAGGGAGGGGGGGTTCCGCCCATTCCACTCTCCATCACCTCCGAGCCGAGTCCTATGGAGCTCGTGGTGGGCTGGCGGCTAGGGAACGCAGAGGAGTAAGGTAGCCGAGGGGACCCTGCCCTTGCACTAGACTGTGGCCGTGGAGAGGCACACCCGCGGCTAGGTTTTGGGGCGGGTCCTCCGGGGACGGGAGAAGGCAGGTCCCGCATTGGGGGTCCCCCACAGGTGAGTAGGCGCCCTGCTTACCCAGAGCTTTCTGTCCGTGCAACCTAACCTTTTGCTGTTTTGTTTCCCACAGGTTGCCACCTCGTTCCCCGCATAAGGCGCTGGTATCAATTCAGGCGCAGCTGGGCATTTTGTAGATCGCCAGTTCTGTATAGAGTTTAGGGATTCCCCCTCCTTCCAGTGGATAAGCCTTTCCCCGTCGCATGCCCTAGATAGCCGTCCGTTAGGGTCTGGTTTGATTAGGGAGGTCACATCACCCCCTCAGATGATGGCGCAGGAGGTCATGAGGAGAGTATTCAGCTCTATCTGATTGACTCTCCTGCGTATCCGGTGGTGCTGGGTCTTCCCCTGGTTGATGACTCATGACCCTACTATTATGTGGCCAGAGAAAGCTGCTAAGGTGGGTCTGCTCAATGTGAGGGGCGTGTGTCTGGGGTGTTTCCATAGGGGCCCTACCTCGGTGGAGAGTCCGAATCTAATGCCAGCACTGCAGATTCCCCCCAAACATTAATAGTATGAGGATTTTGGCACTGGCGTTCAGTAGGACTAGGGCGCGCAGCTGCCGCCTCATAGACGGGGGGATTGTGCGATAGATCTCCAGTCAGGAGCAGCTCTCCCGCGGAGCCATGTGTGTATCCCTTGTCTCAAGAGGAGCAAAGGCTATGGAGACGTACATCTCTGAGTCGCTTAGAACAGGGATACATACGGGCCTCCACTTCCACCCGCTTCCTCCAGTTTCTTTTTTGTGAAGAAAAAGGATGGAGGTCTGCGCCCGTGTATTGATTTACCCGCGGTCTCAATCAATCACAGTGAATTACAGCTATCCACTTCCTCTGATTGCGACTATGACGGGAGTCACTGCACGGTGCGCAGTTCTTTACAAAAATTGGATCTGAGGAGCGCTTATAACTTGGTGCGGCCATTAGAGAGGGGCGATGAATGGAAGACAGCGTTTAGCACGACTTCCGGACACTACGAGTATCTAGTCATGCCATATGGGTTTGATGAATGCTCCCTCAGTCTTCCAATCCTTCGTCTATGAGATTTTCCGGGACATGCAGGGACAGGGAGTAGTTGTGGTACATCGACGACATTCTGGTGTGTATAGTCCTACCCGTGCTGAAGCATGTAGCCCTGGTGCGCCGAGTATTGAGGCGGCTGTTTGGAGCCATGACCTATATGGTCAGGCAGAGAAATGTCTGTTTTTTCAGAAGTCGGTCTCCTTTCTGGGTTAGGCAGTTATCTGCGTCAGGGGTGAAGATGGAGGTAGACGGGTGTCAGCTGTGCGTAATTGGCAGACCCCAACCAGTGTGAAGGAGGTGCAACGGTTCTTGGGTTTTGCGAATTATTACCGGAGGTTTATCCGGGTTTTGGACAGGTGGCAGCTGCCCATAACGTCTCTGTTAAAGGGGGGGCCGGTGCGCTTGCGGTGGTCAGCTTGAGGCGGACAGGGCATTTGGGAGACTGAAGACCTGTTTTAGCCTCTGGCGCCGGGTGTTGGCGTCATCCGGATCCCTCTTTAACCGTTGCAAGTAATAGGTGGAACCGCGTCAGAGGCCGGGATAGGGGCCGTTCTTTCCCAGCGTTCTGGCACTCCACCTAAACTCCGTCCCTGTGCGTTTTAACTCAAAGAAGCTCAGTCCGCGGAGGAGCGGAATTATGACGTAGGAGACAGGGGAGCCTGTTAGCCGCAGGTACAGGCCCCCTAAAGGTGTGGCGGCATTGGCTCGAGGGGGCTCACACCCTTTCCTGAATATATCTAACTGACCATCGTAACCTGGAGTACATCCGGGCAGCTAGGAGACTGAATTCCTCGCCAGGCTCGCTGGACTATGTTTCTAGCCCGGTTTTGTGTTTAAAATCACATACATCCCTGGGTCCCAGAACGGGAAGGCAGATGCTCTGTCTCGGCGGTTATGACTCAGAGGGAGAGGTCAGTTTGAGTCCACGCCCTACTAACCGGAGTCTTGTCTGGTTGCTGCCAGTTGGGTGTGGGATGTTGATGGTGAGATCGAGCGGGCGTTACGCACCGACCCGAGTCCTCCACAGTTGTCCTGTGGGTCAGACGTGCGTTTCCGCTCGAGGTACGCGAGTTCGCCTCATTTGTTTGGGCTCATACGTCCCCCTCCTCTGGCCATCCGGGTATCGGCCGGACAGTGCACTGTCTTCACAAAAAGCACGAAGTACAAAACGAGGTGGCCAACGTTAGCTAGGGATGTGAGGATTTATGTCTACCTCCTTTTCGTGTGTCCCAGTGTAAGGCGCCCAGGACATTTGCCCAGGGGTAAGTTACAACCCCTTCCCTATTCACAACGACCCTGGTCCCACCTCTCGGTGGATTTTGTTACCCAGACCTTCCCCCCTCACAGGGGAAATACTACCATCCTGGTCGTTGTGGATCTGTTCTCTAAGGCCTGTCGTCTCCTTACCCATGCCCGGGTCTACCCACTGCCCTACAGACCGCAGAGGCTCTGTTTCACACCATGTCTTCCGGCATTACGGGGTACCCGAGGATAATAGTGTCTGACCGAGGCCCCCAGTTCACCTCTAGAGTGTGGAAGCATTTATGGAACGGTTGGGGGTTTCGCGGTAAGCCTTACCTCGGGGTTACCACCCGGAGAGTAATGGGCAAGGTTGAACTTGTCAACCAGGATGTGGGTAGGTTTCTGAGGTCATACCTGTCAGGACCCGGCCGATGAGTGTTGTATTAGGTTACCAGCCGGTTCTGGCACCATGGCATGAGAGCCAGATCGAGGCCCCCGCTGTGGATGAGTGGGTGCGGCGCTCGGAGGAGACGTGGGACCGCTGCACACGTCCATCTGCCCTGCAGCGTGCCATACGTCGACAGAAGACGTCGCCGACCTACACCGCAGTGAGGGGCCAGTGTACTCACCTGGAGATCGAGTCTGCTCTCTACCAGAAAACCTGCCCCTCCGCCTGCCCCTGCCGAAGCTGGGTCGGCGGTTTGTGGGTCCCTTTTAAAGTCCTGAGGAGATTGAACGAGGTGAGTTATAGGTTTAGAATTACCTATTTATTACAAGAACATTAACCCCGTCGTTCCATGTGTCTCTCCTCAGGCCGGTGTAGCTGGTCCACTCCAGGACTTTGAGATTGAAGGAGACTCCTCCGCCCCCGTTGGACATCGAGGGGGGACTCCGGCGTACACCCGTGAGGTCCATCCTGGATTCTAGACGCAGGATGGGGGGTCTTCAATATCTCGTGGAGTGGGGGGTACGGTCCGTATGAGCGGTGCTGGGTGCCAAGGAGGACATATTGGACCAGTCCCTACTGACCAAGTTTCCATCGGGGTCATCCTGCACGCCCTGCTCCGCGTCGTCCGGGTCCGTCCCCGAGCTCCGGGTCGGCGCACAGGCTGGAGCCCGCGCGTCAAGGGGGGGGTAAACTGTCACGGTTTCGTGCCGAGGCTGCTCCTCTTCCTTGTTCGGCGCAGGCTTCGGCGGTCGTCGTCTCCGGTAGTACTAGCCTGCCCCCTTTCTATGTTTCATGTTCGTTTGGGTTTTGTCTGTTCATAACACCTGTCCCTTATTTGTGTCTTAATTGTTTTCCCCTATTTTAGTTTCGTGTGTTGGGGGTCATGTGTTATGCGTGATTGTTATTTGTCAGACTGCCTCTGTAGGGTTTATTTCTCTCGGTTGTGGCATGTTCCCGAGAGTTCGCACTGCGTGCGCTTTTCATGTGTATTTTTCGCACTGTGTTTTTGTGCGTAATTGTTTTGGCGCCACCCGGTTGGGTAAGGCGACTATTTTTGTTCAACGTGTTGAACATTACTATAAATGACGGTTGAAGTCATCCTGGGTCCTGCGCTTGATTCCTTCCACTCATCTAACACACACCTCTGACACATAACCCTGTTTCAAAGGCACTTCAATATTGTGTCTTGCCCATTCAGCCTCCGAATGGCCACACTACTGTTATACACTCCATGTCACAAACACAATCCATGGTCTCAATTGTCTCAAGGCTTAAAAAAAAATCCTTATTTAATGTGTGTTCATCCTTTCATCTATTACTGATTGGAAGTGGATTTTAACAAGTGACATCAACAAAGGATCATATGATTCACTGATCAGATCTGTCATGGAAAAGAGAAGGTGTCCTTAATGTTTTGTACACTCAGTGTATATGGCTGCATCTCTGTTTGGAAAAACCACTTAGATTAAAATATATCCTTGAGAATGTGACTCAATTGTTGTCAGCTAAATATCAGATCAGATATACTTAAACAAGAAAACAGATAAATAGGGTATTTTTATAGAAAAAATATAGTTTGCATTATAATATAATGATTGATTCTGTGTTTTAACAGAATGCCTATTATACATATAACTGATACTACATTGATTTCTTCGTTAACCTTTATTTTAACAGGGTGTCAACACTGAGACCGAGGGTCTCATTTACAAGTGTAGCCATGTGTACACATACACAATGAATACAATATGCACATTCAAAAGTACAAATGCATAAATACATGTTAAAATACACAAAAATTATGCAAAATATAAAACACAATCATAAACAACAGAGTGGCAACAGAACATTCAATTTTCATGAGTTCTGCAAATTGTTCCAGCACTGTGTTCTACCACGGTACGGATGTGTTAGTCAACAATGGACGTGGTGTTCTTTTTCCTGCAACGCTGCTGTAATGCAGACAGACACTCTCTCCTCTCCAGCCTCCTGCCTCCCTCTACTACTCTCAGCCTGCAGTCTATCACATCATCTCACCATCATCACCATACCGGGACAGTGTAAGGTGACCACAGTGAACTGGCTGTAGCTGTGTGATGATGGATGGAATAAGGCTAGTGGAGACCCCGTATCTCCTCTCGTCTACTCCCTCTCTCTCTCTCTCCCTCTCTCCCTCTCCCTCTCCCTCTGCTCTCCTCTCTCATCTCGTCTCTCTCTCTCTCTCTCATCTCTCTCTTCTCTCTCTCTCTCTCTCTCGCCTCTCTCTCTCTCGCTCTCCTCTCTCTCTCTCTCTCTCTCCATCTCTCTCTCTCTCGTCTCTCCCTCTCTCTCTCTCTCTCTCTCTCGTCTCTCTCTCTCTCTCTCTCTCTCTCTCTCTCTCTCTCTCTCTCTCTCTCTCTCTCATCCTCTCTCTCTCTCTCTCTCTCTCTCCTCCCTACCTCGTTCATTTTGTTTCCCTCGTTTCACGTAACAGGATGATCTTGCTGCCCCGCCCGCCGGAGCGGAGGATCTGAATGGGTTGAGGAGCTGCATGAGTGGAAATGATGATGAATCAGCAGCCATTCTTAATCTTGCCTCTCTCTGCCCTATCTCCCTCCCTTGCGCTCTCTCTGTCTCTTTCCCTTTCCCTTCCCCGTTCCCCTTTCTCTCCCATTCCAGCTCAGTGTAGAGCGGTGCAGGGGCTGCCGTGCAGATTATGGGCGTATAATACCCTGATAGTGTGTGTGCATGTATGTGTGTGTGTGTGTGTGTGTGTGTGTGACAGGGAGAAGCCGGATGTTTCTGGCTTGCTTATGTCATGGGCAACGGTCATGACCACACCCCTCCCCCCACATCTCTCCTCTGTCATCCTTTCCTTACTCCGCGCTACACCACATCATCCCTCCCTCAGGGGGGGAGAGAGAGATACAGCAGTGGCAATCGGGGAAGCTCAGGATTCACGACGGTGTCAGCGTAATGTTAGTTTCTGACATTTCTGTGTATTTGTCATCAGGGAATGGGCTCATGCATTCAATTGATGTATTCATTGAATAAAATGCACCCATGGTGATGAGAAAGGGAGCATTATTTTGTGCAAACGAATTGCAAAGGTACATTACACAGAGTTGTTCAGAATAAAAATGTCCTTGTGTGTCCTGTGAAATATCTTTGAATGGGCTCATGTGTTCATTCAGAAAATATCCGCTGAGCGAGAAGTGAGAAAAGGAGGGAGCGAAGGAAGAGAGAGGCGAGGGGGAGTGCGATGTAGAAGGGGGCAAGAAATAGATTTTCAGGCTCTTCTATGCAATTCAAGTGAAAGGGCCCACGTGTTCATTGACGAACAACCAGGACAGGAAAGAGGTAAGAGAGCGACACCAGGAAGACTCAGGATAAACAGAGAATATGCTTCTTTGAATGTATGTGTTCATACTCTCATTAAAGAACCATCAAAGATACAGATGGAGAGTAGAGAGAGATAGGCTTGCAAGTTCGTGGTGATGTGCTAGAATAAGTTGGTGCAATGACATTTTTCTTTTGTAATTGCTTTGTTATGAAAAAAAACAGAGGGGTGCAAGATAGAAATGAGATGATACAGATAATGTGTAGAACTAGGGGAAATAGACTTTCCTCCTCAATCCTCCCTTCACCCTCCTTCTTTCCTGAAAAAAAAGGGGGCAATGCATATGGTCTTAAAATACATGGAGCGCTATACATTGTAAGGCGTGTGAAGCCATGAGAACAAAAAGTCTGGGATTTTGTGGCTATAAAATAATACTTTATACCACAGCATTTGGTGAATACTAGTTTTCTGATTGGCTAGAAAAAGCATTCTAGAATGGACATTAAAACCAGACAAAGGGACAGTACTGTCTACACATGCCAGACATGCAGACCATACTTGCTACAGAAAGCTAAACCACGCAACCACACAAACCGAAATTGCGCAGGTCCCAACGCAGGTCCAACGAGGAAAAACGTAGCTAGCTAGCGTTTTTATTTGTTTTTGCATAGACATAGATTGTTTTTGGAGCATCTGATGACCTAATGTTAGCTAGCTAGCATTTATTTGTTTTTGACATAGACATATTGTTTTGGAGCATCTGATGACCTAATGTAGTGAATGATGAACATGAATTTATTTGGTCCCTACGTTTGCAGTCATGATGCAAGTGACACTATGCTGTCAATCCTCCCACATGTTTCTAGTTTTGACCATTTGTTTTCAGCAACTGGTATTTTTGAATTTTGGTTGTCATATTAGGCAGGTTTGTTAGCACAAACTATTTAGCTAGCTTCTAGCCTAGTGTTTTACATGCAATGCGATCTCCTCGTAATGAACAGTGTCGAATGTCCTGACTAGAAGGCAAACTTTTCTAGCTAAATAGGGCATCATCAGCAACATTGTTACGAATGTATACAATTTGATGTCAATAGAAAACAGCTACTTTGCTGTTATTTCTGGCTGCCGTTTGTGACTATGCTAGCCGTAGCTAGCTGGCTAGCTAGCAAGCAAGGGATAAGAACGTTGGCCAGCGAGCATGGCAAACGGAACATAAAGAACGACATGACTGGGTCGCATCCTAAATATCTAACTAATCGGAACGAATGACTGGGCCACATCTCTCGCAACCTAAAAGATGAGAAAGTATGAATTTGCTATAAAAATAGAAAAATATCAATCAATATCAACACATATTTTGTTCATATCCTACCGGTAAATGTGTGCTTAGTATTGTTTTCTTTGGCCAACTGTGGTATAAAGCGGATAAACAGCTTTAAACAAAAACGCAATGCAATAACCTTTGCTGTTATTCTGGCTGCAAAGAATCGTGACTGTGTATCTGTAACGTTAGCTAGTTGGCTAGCTAGGGATAAGAAACCGTTGCCACTGAGCATGGCAACTGAACATAAAGAACGAATGACTGGGTCATGTCCATCAATATCAAACTAATCGAAGCAAACGACTGGGTCGCGTCTCCAGCAACCAAAAGATGAGAAAGTATGAATTTTGCTTATAAAAATGAAAATTATCACACATTTTTTTTTATTTCTACTGGTAAATGTGTGCTTTAGTATTGTTTTCTTTGGCAACTGTGGTATAAGCTGGATAAACATCTCCGTTCTGTACATTACCTTGGAAAAAATGAACTCTGCAAAGGTATTTGGCTCCGCCTCCTCCATCGCGCTGCAATCGTCCGTTATTTTCCAAGGTAATGTACAGAACGTCAGCATTTTATCCCTTACATACTCTTCGTATAGCACACAACACTGAAATCAGGATCTCTATCAATAAAGTATCAGAGGAGGGATTAACCCCATATATAAATGGTAACTTCCCAGTGGCCTTTTCCTCTTCCTTATAAGTTTTTGCTCTCACTGCAAGTCCTGCTCACAAGGGGGATTCTGAGTCCAATGCCTTTTTGTTCCATTTTCTGATATTTTTGAGAATAACCTTTTAGTTTTACAGTCCCCTCAAAAATAAATTAAAGCACAGCTATTCATATGGTAATGAGCCCCTGTACTTGTAATTTCAATCGGTGACGTGTCTGGCGCCATTGCAATTTGAAATGATTAGGTACTTAAAATCTACAGGCGATTTTGCATGTACACAAACAGTCATTTGAATCATCTTAGTTATAGTCAGAATACTAACTACAGGATACAGCCAGAGATGGGCAGTTTTTTTTCTGTTACATATATTTTTGAAATAGTAATTTTAATTACTTCCTGAGTATTTGGGCTGAACTACATTCCCGATGTATTTTAGATATTTAGTATTTTCACAATACTGTCATTTGTATATTCAAAATACCAATACTTTTCTATACCATTTTTTATAACGGTTCATCAGTTTGTTGGCCCCACTTTCACCCTGCATTGGTATCATAACTGATAGCACTATGGTGTGATTAAAGCATCTGCTAAATTAACTAAATATAAACGCATATGTAAAAATGAACAATTGCAAAGCATGCTGAGCATTATTCCTAATGAGTCCTGCCCCGAAAACAATACAGTGTGCTTTGCAGTTCATTTTGGTATGTTCGTTTTTCACATAACCATTGACATTTTGGTCATTTAGCAGACACGCTTATCCAGAGTGCCATGCTCAACTAAGGTAGATTAAGCAACAACATATCACAGTCATAGCCAATAAAACATAAGCGTTACTGAGAATGTTTGTTGCTAGTACATTAGATTACAAAATACAAGTACATTACCTTAGTTGAGTTTATTTTGATACATTTGCTCTTTATGGTATTTTGTATCTGTATTTTGTAAATTGTGATTTTGTCACCATTCATTAGAGCAATTTGTATGGAGAGGATTTTGTTTTTCTGTTTTCTTCAACACATACCCATGGCTAAGAAAGGGAGCGATAGAGAGACCAGTGATACACATACACAGCACAGTGAGCATTGATTGTGTGTGTTTTATTGACTGGGCTCCACGGGGAGGCAGGAAAGCCCCTGATTGACCTGATTTGTTAGAGTGACTAATGGAAATACAGACGCAACGAATGCAAAAAAACACAGGACGGACGTACACACACACACATTTCTGCTGACAAAACATACAAACAAACATCTAGCCACAACTTTTCAGATCAGGTGAAATCTTTGTATTCTGAACAGTAAGGCAGCTAAACCAACGACTACACAAAGCAACACATCCAACTATCCCCTATCATATAGATTACATGTCTACTCAGTAATATGCACAGTAAAGTCTGCAAAGTATGTCTCACACCAAAAATAGTTGTAAACCAATAACAGTCGCGCACCATGATGCCTGTAAGGCTGCATGTCCACAGGGGATCTGACAATACCGAGGCTTCGTTAGCCATGAGATGCATAATAGCCACTAACTGCTGCCCAAAGCGCCAGCTCATTTCCTGTGAGCTTACGTAAATGCAGAACCATTAGTGCTCTAGTCTTGCCTGACAATGTTCACATTAATTAGTGGAGGCATCTCAATTTGTTAAAAGATCAAATACATACACAGGAGAGTGGACAGGAACTCTTTCTTTCTATGTAAGCTACATTTGTGTTTGATATTTACTGACTGAAATTTTGACTATTTGACTTTGGGGCAAAAAATGTAATTTTTTTCCCATAGCACACCTTTCCTATGCAACTTCTCAATAGTTGGTATTAGTCAGACTTACCTTATTCAGGGCGTGTAACACACTACATGTGTGGCTGAATTTTGCGCACTAACTGACTAAATGTAATTCAACTGCTGACAAACCCTCCCACTTGGTTGGCCACAGATTTTCTTGTTAAGTTTTCATTCATAGGGTTTTTCAGTACATTTAGTCGTAAGACATGCCTTTAAATATGGTGTAGCCCTTTAATTTGAATTTTGTCGACAGACTCACTAGAATTATCGAGAGAACGGGTTCAGTATATTAGGAATCAATGAAAGAAAACCATCTACATAATATGTGAACTTGTTTCATGAAACCAAGCGTATGTCCACGTCCACCAACTTCACAGGAGGAGCCTTTTGAACATAAAACTTTTTGGCAGAAATGAACTTCTGGAACAATGTTAACTTTTCATCTGCCTTAATAACAAACTTGTGTGCCATCTGTAAATCAAATAAAATTGTTAAATTACGAGCCTAGTTGGTTTAGCACGGAAAAAGACAGGAACCATCCACTAGCCATGATTGGCTGAATTGCCCCCCGATAATGCGTTCGGCAGACCGCACGAACCATCTGGATAGCCCTGCGGTTGCGGGCGGTGGCAGTTGCCGTAACCAGGTGGTAATACAGCACGACAGGATGCTCTCAATTGTGCATCTGTAAAAGTTTTTGTGATGGTTTTTTAGGTGCCAGCCGAATTTCTTCAGCCTTCTGAGGTTGAAGAGGCTCTGTTTTTTTTTTTTATTTTTATTTAATTTAGTCATTTAGCAGACGCTCTTATTCCAGAGCGCCTTACAGTTAGTGAGTGCATAAATTTTTTAATTTTAAAATTTTATTTTTTTATACTGGAATCGAAACCCCCAACCCTGGCATTACAAATGCCCTGCTCTACCAACTGAGCTACATCCCTGCCGGCCATTCCCTCCCTAACCCTGGACGACGGCTGGGCCAATTGTGCGCCGTTGCGCCTTCTTCACCACCTGTCTGCATGGGTGGACCATTTCAGTTTTGTCGGTGATGTGTACGCCTGCCTTATTACCTGCATAACCGGTAGAACCTGCTTTTGCTGGATTATACTATATCTTACTGACAGATCAATGAGTAAGATTCCAATATCCATGTAAACAAACTATTTGTTTTTAACCAGTGTGACATTGTTTTTTTTATGTTTTTATTTTGGGACCTCAGGCGTCAATATGACTTTGTAAGACCTTTTTATAATGGCTAAGCCATGACATCTTATATTTTTGGGATAAGGACACAAGAAACACAAAAGACAAAAAAAATTTTGAAAACAAACTCCCTGTAAAAAAAAAAAAAAAAAACAAAAAAACATAAGAAAGAAAAAAAAAAAAAAACAAAAAAAAACAACAGAAAAAAAAAAAAAATGAAAACAAAAAAAAAGAGAAACAAAAACAGAATAACAAAATAAACTGAACAAATATACAAACACAAAGAACAAAGAGCACAAAAAAAAAGGATCAGGACACCTGTTATTGTTTTTTGTTTTTACAATTGCATCATAAAGGATGGATGAAAGAATTTCTCTATTTTTGTTATTTACTGGGCTCGAGGCTCCAGGTTCACGTTTGCCTTCATGTCAGAAATTTAATTTAGGGAATAGTGATGCTGGGAGCGTACAGTGCCTTGCAAAAGTATTCATCCCTCTTGGTGTTTTTTTCCTAGTTTGTTGCATTACAACCTGTAATTTAAACTGATTTTATTTAGATTTCATGTAATGGACATACACAAATAGTCCAAATTGGTGAAGTGAAATAAAAAAAAATATCTTGTTTAAAAAATTTCTAAAAAATACATGTATGTAATTCACACCCTTTACTATGAGCCCCCTGAATAAGATCTGGAGCAACTAATTAATCAAATAAAATAAAAATTATTAGGCCACATGCGCCGCATACAACAGGTTGCAGACATTACAGTGAAAATGCTTACTTACAGCCCTTAAACCAACAGTGCATTTATAAAAAAAAAAACAAAAAAAAACTTCTGAAGTCACATAATTAGTTAAATAAAGTCCTACCTTTGTGCATCTAAGTGTCGATATATGATCTCAGTATATATACACCTGTTCTGAAAGGCCCCAGAGTCCTGCAACACCACTAAGCAAGAGGGGCACCACCAAGCAGCGGACACCATGAAGACCAAGGTGCTCTCCAAACAGGTCAGGGACATAGTTGTGGGAGAAGTTACAGATCAGGGTTGGGTTATAAAAAAATATACCACACTTGAACTCCCACGGAGCGCCATTAAATCCATTATTAATAAATGAAAAGAATATGGCACCACAACAAACCTGCCAAGAGAGGGCCGCCCACACCAAAACACACGGACCCCAGGCAAGGAGGGCAGAATGAATCCGAAAGGCAACAAAGAGACCAAAAGGTAACCCTGAAGAGCTGCAAAGCCTCCACAGCAGATATTTGGAGTATCTGTCCATAGGACCACTTTAAGACCGTACACTTCCACCGAGCACTGGTTTTCTTTACGGAAGAGTGTCAAGAAAAGCCATTGCTTAAAGAAAAAAGTAAGCAAACACGTTTTGGTGGGTGTTGAAGGCACTATGGGAGACTCCACAAACATATGGAAAGATACTCTTGTCAGATGAAGACTAAAATAGAGAATTTTTGGCCATCAAGGAAGAACGCTATGTCTGGCGCAAACCCCACACCTCTCATCAAACCCCGAGAACACCATCCCTAGAGTGAAGCGGGTGGTTGGCAGCAGCATGCTGTGGGGATGGTTTTCATCGCAGGGACTGGGGAAACTGGTCAGAATTGAAGGAATTATGGATGGCGCTAAATACAGGGTAAATTCTTTGAGTGAAACCGTTTTCAAATCTTTCAGAGGATTTTGAGACTAGACGGGAGGTTCACTTTCCAGCACGACAATGACCCTAACATACTGCTAAATCAACATCTCTAATGGTTTTAAGGTGAATATATTTTAATGTCTTGGAATGTGGCCTATTCAAAGCCCAGACCTCAATCCAATTGATTCTGTGGTATTACTTAAAGATTGCTGTAACACCAGCGGAACCCATCCCAACTTGATCGGAAGCTGAGCAGTTTTTTCCTTGAAGAATGGGCAAAATTCCCAGTGGCTAGATGTGCCAGCTTATAGAGGCATACCCAAGAGACTTGCAGCTGTAATTGCTGCAGAAGGTGGTGGGGGGGGGGGTGTGAATAGTTATTGTTTGTTTCACAATAACAAATATTTTGCATCTTCAAAGTGGTAGGCATGTTGTGTGTAACAAATGATAAATGAATACAAAAAAACAAAAAATCTATTTTAATTCTCAGGTTTGTAAGGCAACAAAAATAGGACAAAAAATGCCAACGGGCCACTGTAGCACTGTAACAGGTGGGATTTGTGATAGGCTCATTCAAGAACAACTATGACCAGACAAATTAGGAAAAAAAATCCAAGAAGATCACATTGGTAGGATTTTTTAATGAATTTATTTTGCTAATTATGGTGGAAAATAAGTATTTGGTCACCTACAAACAAGCAAGATTTCTGGCTCTCACAGACCCCTGTAACTTTCTTCTTTAAGAGGCTCCTCTTGTCCTCCCACTCATTACCTGTATTAATGGCACCTGTTTGAACTTGTTATCAGTTTATAACAAAGACACCTGTCCACACCTCAAACAGTCACACTTCCAAACTCCACTTTGGCCAAGACCAAAGAGCTGTCAAAGGACACCAGAACACAAATTGTAGACCTGCACCAGGCTGTGAAAGACTGGAATCTGGCAATAGGTAAGCAGCTTGGTTGGTTGAAGAAATCATCTGTGGGAGCCATTATTAGGAAATGGAATACATACAAGACCACTGATCCAAAAAAATCTCCCTCGATCTGGGGCTCCACGCAAGATCCTCACCCCGTGGGGTCAAAATGACCACAAGAACGGTGAGCAGGCAAAAATCCAGAACCACACACGGGGACCTAGTGAATGACCTGCAAGAGCTGGGACCATAGTAACCAAAGCCTACCATCAGTAACACACTACGCCGCCAGGGACTCAAATCCTGCAGTGCCAGACGTGTCCCGCTGCTTAAGCCAGTACATGTCCAGGCCCGTCTGAAGTTTGCTAGAGTGCATTTGGATGATCCAGAATGAAGGATTGGGAGAATGTCCATATGGTCAGATGAAACCAAAATATAACTTTTTGTAAAAACTCAACTCGTCGTGGTTTGGAGGACAAAGAATGCTGACTTGCATCCACAGAACAACCATACCTACTGTGAAGCATGGGGGTGGAAACATCATGGCTTTGGGGCTGTTTTTTTTCTGCAAAGGGACAGGAACGACTGAATCCGTGTGAGGAAGAGAAAGAAGAAGGGGAGGAGGAGGAAGAGAAAAAGGGAGGAAAAAGGAAGAATGGAATGGGCCATGTCAATCTGTATAGTGAGAGGTTTTTTGAATTCTGCACGATAAACCTCCTTCCATCATCGTCCTGGCGTTGAAGAGGGCATGTATCGTGAATTTTGATGACCTCCTCCTCAGCAAGGGCATTGAAGATGAGAACGTGCTGGGGTTCCTTTCAGCATGACAATGATCCCAAACACACCGCCCGGGCAACGAAAGAGTGCTTCGTAAGAACATTTTCAAGGTCCTGGAGTGGCCTAGCCAGTCTCCAGGATCTCAACCCCATAGAAAATCTTTGGAGGGAGTTGAAATTCCATGTTTGCCCATCGACAGCCCAAAACATCACTGCTCTAGAGGAGATATCGCATGGAGGAATGGGCCAAAATACCAGCAACAGTGTGTGCAAAACCTTGTGAAGACTTACAAAAACGTTTTACCTGTGTCATTGCCATACAAAGGGTATATAACAAAGTATTGATAAACTTTTGTTATTGACCAGAATACGTTATTTTTCCACCATAATTTGCAAATAAATTCATTAAAATCCTACAATGTGGTTTTTTCTTGATTTTTTTTTCTCATTTTGTCTGACATAGTTTGACGTGTACATATGATGAAATTACAGGCCTCTCTCATCTTTTTAAGTGGGAGAACTTTGCACAATTGTGGCTGACTAAATACTTTTTTTTTCCCCACTGTATATTCCTCATGTTTGTGGAATTTCAAGGGAACACTAAGTTGGGGGTGACTATAATTTTTTTTCTGGATCTGATTCTGGATAGATATCCTCAACTAAAGCTAACTCATTGACTGAGTCGCCAAATGCACTCTATCATTTATGAAATACTTACATTTGAAAGACACATGGAGACAGCTCCGACCACCAAGATAGGGATTACTCGATTCTACTCCTGCCCTCATAACTCTCATATCCGGATTGATTATTTTCTCCTATCACCACAGGTAGAGTTTGTGGAAACTGAGTTATTTATACATAACTATCTCAGATCATTCTCCCCTCACACTTTCTGTTTGGATGCCGGATGGAGGTCAAGGGACCCTATGGACGGCGCCTAAACCCAACTCTTTTGAAACAGGCAGAATTGTGTCAATTTATCAGAGACCAAATTACGTTTTTCTGTGAAACAAACTGTCCGTCCTCTCCCCATAGTTTTGTACTCTGGGATACATTAAAGGCCTTTCTTATACCAAGGTCTCAAAAATAAATGCACTGCCGATTGGAATGAATTAGAGAATGAAATCCTATTACTCCCAATAAGAACACCAAAAGCCATGGCTCTATAGAAACATACCGCTCATTGGTAAATCAAAAACTAAAATATAATACCCTCAGTACTTACAAAACTGAAAAGGCTATTCTTAGATCTAGGCAGAATATATTATGAATTGGGGGAGTAAACACACAAAGTCCTTGGCCTGGCAAATAAAGCTGAGGAGAATTTGAGAACCATCAACTTTTATTTAAACACAAAGCGGTCAAGTGTCTCACAACCAGGAAGAGATTAATGATTCATTTAAATAATACTATTCTACATTTACTTTTACATCATTTAGCCTATCCAGAAGCGCTGATTATCCAGAGCGACTTACAAATCTGTTAGTGCATTCAACTTATGATAGCCAGTGGGACAACCATCTTTTTATTTTTAAATTTTATTTTTTTATGGGGGGTGGGGAAGGAGGGATTACTTTATACTATTCCAGATATTCCTTAAAGAGGTAAGGGTTTCAAGTTTCTCCGAGGTGGTCGGTGACGGTCCGCGGTCCTGGCGTTCGTGGGGGAGCTTGTTCCTCCATTGGTGTAACAGAGCAGTGAATAGCTTTGACTGGGCTGAGCGGGAACTGTGGCTTCCGTAGAGGTAGGGATCTAGCAGGCCAGAGGTGGATGAAACGTATTGCCCTCTCGTTTGGGTGTAAGGTCTGATCAGAGCCTGAAGGTAAGGAGGTTGCCGTTCTCCCTCACAGCTTCCGTAGGCAAGCAACCATGGTCTTTGTAGTAGATGCGAGCCTCAAACTGGAAGCCAGTGGAGTGTGCAGAGGAGCGGGGTGACATGAGAGAACTTGGGAAGGTTGAACACCAGACCGGGCTGCAGCGTTCTGGATACGTTATACATACTTCTGATGGAACTGAACCAGCATGATAGACACATTTCTGTCTACTATTGAACTACCGCACCTCAACAGGAAGACCAAAAGAACTAGATCACCCCTATACCAAAACAGAAATCGAAAGGAGACAATGGCTTTCCCCGCCAGAGTTTTTTAGGAGTTTAAAGGATTTTGCTTTATTCCTCTCTTAATGGATGTTCTATATTTAGCTGCTGAGATGCAGAGCCTACCGGACTCCTTTTCCACATGGTATTATAACGATATAGGCCGATCTCGCTCCTCAATGCCCGACTATAAATTGATTTCTTAGGCGATGGCTTAATGATTATGACAATATCTGCCCAAACCTGATTAACAACGATCAAGACGTCGTTTATACAGAAAAGATCCTCCACCAATAATTTGGCGCATGTTATTTCAACGTAATTCACATGGCCAGTGTGGGGAGTGATCCTAGTATAGCAGTATCTCGAGATCTTGAAAAGGCCTTTAGATAGAGCTGGAGTGGCCATGAACCTATTCATATCCTTCTGAATTTTAGACTTTTGGTCCTTTGTTTGTCAACTGGGTTAAGACTTAAACCAGGCAAGCCAAATCACCACAAATGGCATTAATGTCCGAGCCACATTCCCATTTCTTTAGAGGTAGTCAAATGACAGGCTATTTTCACTTTCCCCACTCTTTATAATTGTTTTTTGTGGCTACAACCATAGAACCCCTGGCGGAGGCCCATTAGAACAGATCCTGGCATAAAGGGCTTTCAGGTGGGCCAGATAACGCACAAGATCTCATTGTTCGCTGAGACAACATTTATTTTTGCTCTTCTCTCTTTTAGGACTCCGACCGGATCCCTCTCCAAAAGTACAGACGCTTTTGGGTACATCCAGCTCTATATCAGGTGCTTACAAAGTCCAACATGGACAAAAGTGAAATACTTCCACTGACTGCGCTTTGACTATAGCATCTGTGAACGAACAGGTGTCCCTTCAGATGGTTGCCACAGGCATTCCAAATATCTTGGAATCACAGTTGATGAATGACTTAAGATAATGTGTACAAGCTAACTACTCTGTCTTACTGTTCAGAAGGTGGTGGATGACTTGCAATAGTTGGACAGATCTGCCTCTTACATTATTTGGGGAAAATAGCAGTATTAAGATGAACGTTCTGCCTAAGATGATGTACCTATTTCAATCTTTACCCATATCTTTACACGGAGTGGAACAGGGGAACCCAGAGCAGACTCAGAACGAGGAGACTGGGAATGAGTAACCAAGGTATTTTTTAAGACACAGGGGGAAGATGGAGTGGCAGGTCAGGGGAAACTGCAGGAAACCAGGGTGCTGGTAGGCTGGCGGCTGGGAGCGAGGGGGTGTGCTTGAGACAGGGTGAGCACGCAGGTCCGGAGGGGAATCCAAGAGAGTTAGTAGAGTGGGGGATCCAGGAACAGAGTAGCAGGATGACGAGACGTTGGGACTCGGAGACGGGGAAACCAGGGTCAGAGCAGGCTAGAACTGTAGCGGAGAGGAAAACAGCGTCAGGCAATAGGAAAACAGCACAACACTACAGGATCTGAATTATAGTAACAACGGCTAGAACCGTAGACTGACTGAGCAGGAGATTACAATCTGGCAGGACTTTTTTAGAGTATTTGTAGAGGTCTTTGATTAGTGGAATCAGGTTGCAGCTGGTGGATTCTGCTCTGACTCCAGCACACCTGTCCCCTGCGCCCACACAATCATTATACACACACACAGTGTACTGGGAGAGTATGCGGCGGTCAAGGAGACACACAGGATGAGGCAGTAGAGGTAGGCGTTGGGCAGGATGCACCTTCTATGTGGCATTATCCCTACCCGATAGTTTACTTTAATGGTGTCCTTAACAAGACCATAAGACAATTTGTATGGCACTGTAGAATCTCCCAAGGGTGAGCCTGGACAAAGGAACATGGGATTACTAGTCTAGGATGTAGCTCCGCCTACCAAATTTCAAGATGTATTACTGGGACAGCGCAAACTAGATTCATTTCATTCTTATTTGAATCACGAACCATCCCCTTCTTGGAATCAACGATGGAAATGTTTACTCTTATTGAAGAGGTTGGGAGTTGATATTATCTACAAGTGGAACCCCAAGACTCAATATTCAGCAAAAAACAAGCAATCCTTTTTACTATCAATTTAGTAAGATCTTTGGCATGAAATGCATAAGTTATTTTTTGGTCTGAAACAAGACTTTGTCACCCAAAAACACCCCTGTGACAAAACAGACTCCTGCCAATGATCTTGGATAGCACAATTTCTTTCAACATTGGCATCAGAAGGGAATAACGCATTTAGATAATTGTTATATAGATGGGGTGGCTTATGTCATTTGAGCAACTGAAAGAGAAATAACCAGTTATCCAATAATCATGTTTTTATTTTGTTATTTGCAGTTAAGAAACTTTTTCAGAAGCTCTTCTTGGAGATATGACTTTACCAAATCTATTAAGTATTGAACAGTGTTAAAACTACTCCATGATAACCATGACTCATAGTATATCCAGAGTGTACTCAATTGCTAATGCAACAATGCCAAAACCAGATGTACATAAGTCAAGCGAGTGATGGGAATCTGATTTGAATATTCCAATTTATGAGGCGCTATGGTTGGACCAATGCCAAGACAGTATATCAGCGATACCAATCAACTCTAGATACAGACTTATACATTTACAAACTTCCTCCACCAACTCTATCTGACACCTCAGAGGCTACATAGGTATACCCCTGAAAATATCAGAAATGTCTTTTAGATGTAGAACAACAGAAGGCACTTTTTTGCATTCTACTAGTGGGCATGTGTACTGGCAAAATGACAAGCCTTCTGGCATGAGGTCTTTGTGATACCCTTGGCCTTATTTATGGAGGTCCCTTTTCCCACTTGATCCCCTGAAATATGCCTTTCTGAGTAACTTTACCATATGTGAATTTGAGGAATAACTTCAATATCAAAATTTACAGAAATCGCACTTGCCACTACAAAAAAAAAGTGTGGCATTTGACATGGAAATCAGATGCCCTCTGCTCCAATTACAAGATGGCTCTCTGAAATGGAAAGTTGTATCCCTATGGAGAAGATCACCTATGCTTTAAGAAATAAATTCAACTACTTAGTGAAAACGTACTCTTTTTTTTATGGCAACCCCTTCCTGGACTATATGGAAAACACTATGCAAATATGGAAGCATATACTGTATGGAAACACTTCCATTGGGGTTGGTGGATGTGGGCTTGTAGATTGATGTAGCTATTGTCTCTCTGTAAGGTACTGTTTGTATTGCTTTGCGTATATATATATATATCATATATATATATATATATTTATATAAAAAACAAATGAAAATTCAAAAAAAATATACTTTAAAAAAAAGAACAAATAATTCTTTTTTTAAGTGGTTGTCCCACTGGCTATCATAGAATAAGGTGAATGCACCAATTTGTGAAGTCGCTCTGGATAAGAGAGCGTCTGCTAAATGACGTAAATGTAAATGTATATGTTGGTCCTCTCTTATCCTTTGTTTTATTTAGTAATTTGTAATTGTTTTAATATATGTTTTATTTTCGGGGGTGGGGAGGGTTGGATTACCTTTTGTTGTAGTACTTACTATTGCTGTATTGTATTGTTCTGTTGAATAATTGAACAATTAAATATTCAAAAAAATGTATAATGAGTAGATGTTTTTTGGTGTAACAGTAACATTAGCATATTAGGCCTGCTATGGCTATTAGATTTGGTTCTGTTTATGTAAAATACTAATTCAACGTTATGTGATCTTGGGAGACATTGATTCAGCTTTAATCTAACTTTACAAAAGGAGCACCATTTTTGGAGAAGTGATAATCTTACAGTGCCTTCGGAAAGTATTCAGACCCCTTGACATTTTACACATTTGTTGCTACGTTACAGGCTTATTCTAAAATTGATTAAAATAAAACAACATTCTCAGCAATTTACACACAATACCTCATAATGACGAAGCGAAAACCGATTTTAGAATTTTTTGGGGGGGGGGGGGGGGGGCAAATTGATTTAAAATAAAAACAGAAATACCTTATTTACATAAGTATTCAGACCCTTTGCTATGAGACTCGAAAAATGAGCTCAGGTGCATCCTGTTTCCATTGATCATCTTTGAGATGTTTCTACAACTTGATTGGAGTCCACCTGTGGTAAATTCAATTGATTGTTTGGACATGATTTAGAAAGGCAAACAACTAAAATCAAAATCAAAATTGTATTTGTCAGATGTGCCCGAATACAACAGGTGTAGACCTTACAGTGAAATGCTTACTTACAAGCCTTTAACCAACAATGCAGTTTTAAGAAAAATAAGTGTTAAGTAAAAATATCACCAACAAACAGCTATCATGGTCAGAAAAACACAGTCCGTGAAGAGGCAGGACAAACACTATTCCCCCTCAGAATAACAGACTGAAAAGATTTGGCATGGGTCCTCAGATCCTCAAAAAGTTCTACAGCTGCACCATCGAGAGCATCCTGACTGGTTGCATCACCGCCTGGTATGGCAGTCTGCTTCGGCCTCCGACCGCAAGGCACTACAGAGTGTAGTGCGTACGGCCCAGTACATCACTTTGGGCCAAGCTTCCTGCCATCCATGACATCTATACCAGGCGGTGTCAAGAAAGGCCCTAAAAATTGTCCAAGACTCCAGCCATCCTAGTCATAGACTGTTCTCTCTGCTACCCGCATGGCAATCCGTACGGAGCGCCAAGTCTAGGTCCAAAAGGCTTCATAACAGCTTCTACCCCCAAGCCATAAGGCTACCCAGACTATTTGCATTGTTTGCATGGGTTGAACAGGGGCACAGGAGGGGGACTGACCACGCACCCCTGAGGGGCCCCCCGTTGTTGAGGATCGGGGTGGCAGATGTGTTGTTACCTACCCTTACCACTTTGGCACGGCCCGTCAGGAAGTTCCAGGATCCAGTTGCAGAGGGAGGTGTTTAGTCCCAGGGTCCTTAGCTTATTGATGAGCTTTGAGGGCACAATGGTGTTTTGAACGCTGAGCTGTAGTCAATGAATAACATTCTCACCGTAGGTGTTCCTTTTGTCCAGGTGGGAAAGGGCAGCGTGGAGTGCAATAGAGATTGCATCATCTGTGGATCTGTTGAGGCGGTATCTAAATTGGAGTGGGTCTTGGGTTTCTGGGATAATGGTGTTTGATGTGAATCATTACCAGCCTTTCAAAGCACTTCATGGCTACAGACGTGAGTGCTACGGGTCAGTAGTCATTTTAGGGCAGGTTACCTTAGTGTTCTTGGGCACAGGGACTATCGTGGTTTTGCTTAAAACATGTTGGTATTACAGACTCAGTCAGGGACATGTTGAAAATGTCAGTGAAGACACTTGCCAGTTTTTTCAGGCGAATGCTCGGAGTACACATCCTGGTAATTCGTCTGGCCCTGCGGCCTTGTGAATGTTGACCTGTTTAAAGGTCTTACTCACATTGGCTACGGAGAGCGTGATCACACAGTCGTCCGGAACACAGCTGATGCTCTCATGCATGCTTCAGTTTTTTGCTTGCCTCGAAGCGAGCATAGAAGTAATTTAGCTCGTCTGTAGGCTCATGTCACTGGGCAGCTTCCCTTTTGTAGTCTGTAATAGTTTGCAAGCCATGCCACATCCGATGAGCGTCGGAGCCGGTGCAGTACGATTCAATCTTAGTCCTGTATTGACGCGTTGCCTGTTTGATGGTTCGTCGGAGGGCATAGCAGGATTTCTTATAAGCGTCCGGGTTAGAGTCCCGCTCCTTGAAAGTGGCAGCGCTTCCCTTTATCTCAGTGCGGATGTTGCCTGTAATCCATGGCTTCTGGTTGGGGTATGTACGTACGGTCACTGTGGGGACGACATCATCGATGGCACTTATTGATGAAGCCAGTGGTGTCCTCCTCAATGACATCGGAAGAATCCCTGAACATATTCCAGTCTGTGCTAGCAAAATAGTCCTGTAGCTTAGCATCTGCGTCATCTGACCAATTCTTTATTGACCTAGTCACTGGTTCTTCCTGCTTTAGTTTTTGCCTTGTAAGGAGGAATCAGAAGGATAGAGTTATGGTCAGATTTGCCAAATGGAGGGCGAGGGAGAGCTTTGTACGCATCTCTGTGTGTGGAGTAAAGGTGGTCTAGAGTTTCTTTTTCCACTGGTTGCATATTTAACATGCTGGTAGAAATGAGTGTAAAATGGATTTAAGTTTTCCCTGCATTAAAGTCCCCGGCTACTAGGAGAACCGCCTCTGGATGAGCGTTTTCCTGTTTGCTTATGGCCTTATACAGCTCATTGAGTGCGGTCCTAGTGCAAAGCATCGTTTTTGTGGTGGTAAATAGACAGCTTTACGAAAAAATATAGATGAAAACTCTCTTGGTAAATAGTGTGGTCTACAGCTTATCATGAGATACTCTACCTCAGGCGATCAAAACCTTGAGACTTCCTTAATATTAGATTTTGTGCACCAGCTGTTGTTTACAAATATACACAGACCACCACCTATTGTCTTTCCAGAGGCAGCTGTTCTATCCTCTTGCCGATGCAGCGTATATCCCGCCAGCAGTATGTTATCCATGTCATCGTTCAGCCACGACTCGGTGTAAAACATAAGAATTTACAGTTTTTAATGTCCCATTGGTAGGATTATCCGTGATCGTTAGTTTCGTCTTTTTTGTTATCCAAGTTTTTTTTACGTTGGCTATAGGACTGATGGTAGAGGCAGATTACCCACTCGCCGTCGGATCCTTACAAGGCACCCCGACCTAGGTCCCCGATATCTCCGTCTCTTTCTCATGCGAATGACGGGGATTTGGGCCTTGTCGGGTGTCTGAAGAAAATCTTTAGTGTCCGACAGCTTAAAGAAAAAATCTTCGTCCAGTGCGGGGTGAGTAATCGCTGTCCGATATCCAGAAGCTCTTGTCGGTTGTAAGAGACGGTGGCAGAACCATTATGTACAAAATAAGTTAAATATAACGCGAAAAAAATACACACTATAGCACAATTGGTTACGAGCCCGTAAAACGGCAGCCATCTCCTCCGGCGCCATTCTTCAAAACCTGTCTATATAAGGTCCCACAGTTGACAGTGCATGTCAGAGCAAAAAACCAAGCCATGAGGTCGAAGGAATTGTCCGTAGAGCTCCCGAGACAGGTTTGTATCGAGGCAGAGATCTGGGGAAGGGTACAAAAAATATCTGCAGCATTTATGGTCCCCAAGAACACAGTGGCTTCCATCATTCTTAAATGGAAGAAGTTTGGAACCACCAAGACTCTTCCTAAGCTGGCCGCCCGGCCAAACTGACGCTCGGGGGAGAAGGGCCTGGTCAGGGAGGGACCAAGAACCCAATGGTCACTCTGACAGAGCTCTAGAGTTCCTTCTGTGGAGATGGAGAACATTTCCAGAAGGACAACCATCTCTGCAGCACTCCACCAATCAGGCTTTATGGTAGAATGGCCAGACGAAAGCCACTCCTCAGTAAAAGGCACATGACAGCCCGCTTGGAGTTTGCAAAAAAAAACACCTAATGACTCTCAGACCATGAGAAACAAGATTCTCTGGTCTGTTGAAACCAAGATTGAACTCTTTGGCCTGAAATGCAAAGCGTCACGTTTTGGAGGAAACCTGACACCATCTCTACGGTGAAGCATGGTGGTGGCAGCAGCATCATGCTGTGGGGATTGTTTTTTCAGCTGCAGGGACTGGGAGACTAGTCAGGATGAGGCAAAGATGAACGGAGCAAAGTACAGAGAGATCTTGATGAAAACCTGCTACAGAGCGCTCTCAGGACCTGAGACTAGTAGGGCGAGGTTCACCCTTCCAACAGGACAACGACCCTAAGCACACAGCCAAGACAATGCAGGAGTGGCTTTCGGGACAAGTCCCTGAATGTCCTTCAGTGGCCCAGCCAGAGCTCGGACTTGAACCCAATCGAACGTCTCTGGAGAAACTTGAAAATAGCTGTGCAGCAATGCTCCCCATCCAAACTGACAGAGCTTGAGAGGATCTGCAGAGAAGAATGGGAGAAACTTCTCCAAATACAGGTGTCTCAAGCTTGTAACATCATACCAAAGAAGACTCGAGGCTGTAATCGCTGCCAAAGGTGCTTCAACAAAGTTCTGAGTAAAGGGTCTGAATACTTGTGATACTTTTCAGTTTATTATGGGGTATTGTGTGTAGATTGATGAGGGAAAAAAACAATTGAATACATTTTTAGAATAAGGCTGTAAAGTAACAAAATGTGGAAAAAGTCAAGGAGTCTGAATACTTTCCAACTGCACTGTACCTACATCTAGGCTTCTGTAGCCTACATACAGTATTTATTTGGGTTTGTCATTCTATCATTTTTATGTAATTTTTGTGGCAATTAAATATAGGCAACATTTATTTAGAATTGATCACAATATATTGTCCATTTATTCTCAAATTGAAAAAAGTGAGGGAGTGACGCTCCTTTGCGCTCCCCAGCACTAAACACCTGCTTACTTGTGAAGTGAAGGCAGCTGCACAGCGCTATTTTATCAATACAGTTGTAAAAAAAAAAAAAAAAGTTTTTTTTCTTCACAAAACTAGTGCACTGGGCCTTTACTACCCCAAAATTAGTGGATGAAAAAATCGCAGCACCCCCCACCACCAAACTAATTCCCGCTGCTATTCCTGTAACTCAAAGGTGTAACTTTGTGTCTCATATTAGGGGGTCAGGTTCAATGGGTTCCACTGTCAATACCCCTTTAGTAGGGTCTGGGGGGGCCTTCGGAATCGGTGTCCCGTATACGGGACGGTTGAGCTAATTTGCACTAATGTGAAGAGCATGACTGTTGTAAGTAACAGCAAACTTTCCAGGAGATAGACATGTCTTATATGGGCAGAAAACTTAAATTATTGTTAATCTAACTGCACTGTCCTATTTACAGTATCTATTACAGTGAAAAACATACCATGCTATTGTTTGAGGAGGACGTGGCACACAACAAGAAAGAACTTTATCACGGCAACTGTTTTGATACATTCACCTCTGAAGATAAATATTGTACTTACATTCAATAATCTTGCTCTGATTTGTCATGCTGAGGGTCCCAGAGACAAAATGTCGCATAGTTTTGTTTGATAAAATCCTTTTTATTATTCAAATGTAGGAACTGGGTTCTACAGTTTGAACCCTTGCTGTCTCTGGCTCCACACCCAGCCCCGCCCGGTCCATCTAGTATGTGTGAAAGTTAGTGTATAAGCTAATGATCCATCATGTGTGACCATTCCTGGGAGTGTGTAAACTTACATTTTGTGTTACCATATCATTTTTGAATGATCTCTATAGTTATGTACTTGAAAATGTATCAATTGACCAATTCAGCACATTTGGGCAGCGCTTCACTGGATCAATCTGAAACTTTGCACACACACTGCTGCCATCTCGTGGCCAAAATCTAAATAGCGCCAAAACTGCAATTATATTGTGGCTTTTCTCTTGCATTTCATAGATTATGGATTTATTTTAACGCATGTTTTTTTGTTTGTATTATCTTTTACCAGATCTAATGTGTTATATTCTCCTACATTAATTTCACAGTCCACAAACGTCAAAGTGTTTCCTTTCAAATTGTATCAGGAATATGCATATTCTTGCTTCAGGTACAGAGCTACAGGCAGTTAGATTTGGGTATGTCATTTTAGGCGAAAATTGAAAAAAATAGTCAGATCCTTAAGAGGTTAACAGCACTATCAACAAGGCAGAACCTACAGGCCCTAGTTTTGTCACACCTGGACTACTGTTCAGTCGTGTGGTTAGGTGCCACAAAAAAAGGACTTAGGGCAGCATGGCTGGCCCTTGGATGTACACAGAGAGCTAATATTAATAATATGCATGTCAATCTCTCCTGGCTCAAAGTGGAGGAGAGATTTACTTCATCACTACGTATTGACATGTTGAATGCACCGAGCTGTCTGTTTGAACTACTGGCGCACAGCTCGGACACCCATGCATACACCACAAGACATGCCACCAGAGGTCTCTTCACAGTTCCCAAGTCCAGAACAGACTATGGGAGGCGTACGGTACTACATAGAGCCATGACTACATGGAACTCTATTCCACATCAAGTAACTGATGCAAGTAGTAAAATTAGATTTAAAAAATAGATTAAAAAACACCTTATGGAACAGCAGGGACTGTGAAGCAACACAAACATAGGCACAGACACATGCATACACACACACGATAACATACGCACTATACACACACGTAGAGTGAGGGAAAAAAGTATTTGATCCCCTGCTGATTTTGTACGTTTGCCCACTGACAAAGACATGATCAGTCTATAATTTTAATGGTAGGTATATTTGAACAGTGAGAGACAGAATAACAACAAAAAAATCCAGAAAAACGCATGTCAAAATGTTATAAATTGATTTGCATTTTAATGAGGGAAATAAGTATTTGACCCCTGTGTGCAAACATGGTGCTTGGTGGAAAAAAAACCCTTGTTGGCAATCACAGAGGTCAGACGTTTCCTGTAGTTGGCCACCAGGTTTGCACACATCTCAGGAGGGATTTTGTTCCACTCCTCTTTGCAGATCTTCTCCAAGTCATTAAGGTTTCGAGGCTGACGTTTGGCAACTCAAACCTTCAGCTCCCTCCGCAGATTTCCTATGGGATTAAGGTCTGGAGACTGGCTAGGCCACTCCAGGACCTTAATGTGCTTCTTCTTGAGCCACTCCTTTGTTGCCTTGGCCGTGTGTTTTGGGTCATTGTCATACTGGAATACCCATCCACGACCCATTTTCAATGCCCTGGCTGAGGGAAGGATGTTCTCACCCAAGATTTGACGGTACATGGCCCCGTCCATCGTCCCTTTGGTGAAGTTGTCCTGTCCCCTTAGCAGAAAAAACACCCCCAAAGCATAATGTTTCCACCTCCATGTTTGACGGTGGGGATGGTGTTCTTGGGGTCATAGGCAGCATTCCTCCTCCTCCAAACACGGCGAGTTGAGTTGATGCCAAAGAGCTCGATTTTAGTCTCATCTGACCACAACACTTTCACCCAGTTCTCCTCTGAATCATTCAGATGTTAATTGCCAACTTCAAACGGCCCTGTATATGTGCTTTCTTGAGCAGGGGGACCTGCGGGCGCTGCAGGATTTCAGTCCTTCACGGCGTAGTGTGTTACCAATTGTTTTCTCTTGGTGACTATGGTCCCCAGCTGCCTTGAGATCATTGACAAGATCCTCCAGTGTTGTTCTGGGCTGATTCCTCACCGTTCTCATGATCATTGCAACTCCACTAGGTGAGATCTTGCATGGAGCCCCAGGCCGAGGGAGATTGACAGTTATTTTGTGTTTCTTCCATTTGCGAATAATCGGACCAACTGTTGTCACCTTCTCACCAAGCTGCTTGGTGATGGTCTTGTAGCCCCATTCCAGCCTTGTGTAGGTCTACAATCTTGTCCCTGACATCCTTGGAGAGCTCTTTGGTCTTGGCCATGGTGGAGAGTTTGGAATCTGATTGATTGATTGCTTCTGTGGACAGGTGTCTTTGTATACAGGTAACAAGCTGAGATTAGGAGTGCACTTCCTTAAGAGTGTGCTCCTAATCTCAGCTCGTTACCTGTATAAAAGACACCTGGGAGCCAGAAATCTTTCTGATTGAGAGGGGGTCAAAATACTTATTTCCCTCATTAAAATGCAAATCAATTTATAACATTTTTGACGATGCGTTTTTCTGGATTTTTGTTGTTGTTATTCTGTCTATCTCTGTTCAAATAAACCTACCATTAAAATTATAGACTGATCATTTCTTTGTCAGTGGGCAAACGTACAAAATCAGCAGGGGATCAAATACTTTTTCCCTCACTGTACACATGGATTTTTGGACTGTAGATATGTGGGAGTGGTGGAGTAGGGGCCTGAGGGCACACAGTGTGTTGTGGAATCTGTGAATGTGTTGTAATGTTTTAAAAAATGGTATGAACTGCCTTAATTTTGCTGGACCCCATAATAATTTTGGGGATCCATAATAAATAAAAAATACAAATACATTCCCACCGAGCGCGAGACATTTGTAGCCACACTGTAGCCATTGTAGCAGCGTGAGCAACTAGTGCTAGCAATTCAGTGAACAACTATCCCTAAAATGGAAATAGCTGACACTAATAACAAGTAAACAAGTAACAGAATTGATCTCCTAAGTACCTGTTAATGAATGAAGTTGACACTGACCAGAATAACTATCCTACTGTATAGGTCCTCCTCTCGCATATTGCTTGGTCTGCTGCTCCATCGTTGTGGACATGACAGGTAAGCTTGCATGCATGATATCCATACAGGCTACGATAGTTTTGAGATAGCTAAATAAAGCTATTTTACTGACCGTTTTTAGAATGATTAATAGCCAGGAATAGTGTGTGTTTCAATGTGAAGCTTAAATTTGCATTAGAGCAGTTTTTCTTCTAATGAGTAGGCTTGCATTGTGATTTATTCATACAACCATCACACCCGTGCATATTATTATTAAATTACATCAATGTTAAAGATGTTTTTATATTAGTTGATAACTAATATTGAAAGGTGATATGATGGCATCTAACTATATCGATTAGAAGGCCTAGGCTACTTCATCCTAATGTTAGCTAAATGCATTGGATACAAAACAAATACTTATCTCATTTCATTCCGATCTCCTCTGCATTTTTGTAGCCATTTTGTAGCCATTTGCTACAGCCTGTCAACTATGCCTCTGCCTATCCCTGTTCTCTCCTCTCTGCACAGGCTACACAAACGCACCACACCGCGCGGCTGCTGCCTCTCTAACCTGGTGGTCCCTGCACGCACCCCACACCTGGAGTTCCAGGTCGCAGGCAGCCTCTGGAACTGCCGTTCTGCTGCCAACAAAGCTGACTTCATCCAGCCTATGCCACCTCCAGTCCCCCTCGACTTCCTGGCACTGACGGAAACATGGATCACCACTGAAAACACTGCTACTCCTACTGCTCTCTCCTCGTCTGACCATGTGTTCTCGCATACCCCGAGAGCATCTGGTCAGAGGGGTGGTGGTACAGGAATCCTCATCTCTCCCAAGTGGACATTCTCAATTTTTCCCCTAACCCATCTGTCTATCTCCTCATTTGAATTCCATGCTGTCACAGTCACTAGCCCATTTAAGCTTAATATCCTTGTCATCTATCGCCCTCCAGGTTTCCCTTGGAGAGTTCATCAATGAGCTTGACGCCTTGATAAGTTCCTTTCCTGAGGATGGCTCACCCCTCACAGTTTTGGGGGATTTCAACCTCCCTATGTTCCACATTTGACTCATTTCTCTCTGCCTCCTTCTTTCCACACTCCTCTCCTCTTTTGACCTCACCCTCTCACCGTCCCCCCCTACTCACAAGGCAGGCAGCAATACGCTTGACCTCATCTTCACTAGATGCTGCTCCTCTACTAATCTCACTGCAACTCCCCTCCATGTCTCCGACCACTACTTTGTTTCCTTTTCTCTCTCGCTCTCCTCCCACACTACTCACTCTGCCCCTACACAGATGGTAATGCGCCGCCGCAACCTTCGCTCTCTCTCTCGCCACTACTCTCTCCTCTTCCATCCTATCATCTCTTCCCTCTGCTCAATCCTTCTCCCTCCAGTCTCCTGATTCTGCTCCTCAACCCTCCTCCCCTCCCTTTCTGCATCCTTTGACTCTCTGTGTCCCCTACCTCCCGGCCGGCTCGGTCCTCCCCTCCAGCTCCGTGGCTTGATGACTCATTGCGAGCTCACAGAACAGAGCTCCGGGCAGCGGAGCGGAAATGGAAGAAACTAAACTCCCTGCCGACCTGGCATCTTTTCACTCCCTCCTCTCTACATTTTCTTCATCTGTTTCTGCTGCTAAGGCCACCTTCTACCACTCTAAATTCCAAGCATCTGCCTCTAACCCTAGGAAGCTCTTTGCCACATTTTCCTCCTCCTGAATCCTCCCCCCCCCCCCCCCCCCCCCCCCCCCCCCCCCCCCCTCCTCTCTCTCTGTGGATGACTTCGTCAACCACTTTGAAAAGAAGGTTGACGACATCCGATCCTCGTTTGTTAAGTCTAATGACACTGCTGGTCCTGCTCACACTGCCCTACCCTATGCTTTGACTTCTTTCTCCCCTCTCTCTCCAGATAAAATCCTGCGACTTGTGACTGCAGGCCGCCCAACAACCTGCCCGCTTGACCCCATCCCCTCCTCCCTTCTCCAGACCATCTCCGGTGACCTTCTCCCCTACTTCACCTCGCTGATCAACTCATCCTTGACCGCTGGCCATGTCCCTTCCGTCTTCAAGAGAGCGAGAGTTGCTCCCCTTCTCAAAAAACCAACACTCGACCCCACTGATGTCAACAACTACAGACCAGTATCCCTTCTTTCTTTTCTTTCCAAAACTATTGAGCGTGCCGTCTTTAGCCACTCTCTTGCTATCTCTCTCAGAATGACCTTCTTGATCCAAACCAATCAGGTTTCAGGACTGGTCATTCAACTGAGACTGCTCTTCTCTGTGTCACGGAGACTCTCCGCACTGCTAAAGCTAACTCTCTCTCCTCTGCTCTTGTCCTTCTAGACCTGTCTGCTGCCTTTGATACTGTGAACCATCAGATCCTCCTCTCCACCCTCTCCGAGCTGGGCATCTCCGGCGCGGCTCACTCCTGGATTGCGTCCTACCTGACCGGTCGCTCCTACCAAGTGGCGTGGCGAGAAGCTGTCTCCGCACCACGTGCTCTCACCACTGGTGTCCCCCAGGGCTCAGTTCTAGGCCCTCTCCTTTTCTCCCTATACACCAAGTCACTTGGCTCTGTCATATCCTCACATGGCCTTTCCTATCATTGCTACGCTGACGATACACAACTAATCTTCTCCTTTCCCCCTTCTGATAACCAGGTGGCGAATCGCATCTCTGCATGTCTGGCAGACATATCAGTATGGATGACGGATCACCACCTCAAGCTGAACCCTGGCAAGACGGAGCTGCTCTTCCTCCCGGGAAGGACTGCCCGTTCCATGATCTCGCCATCACGGGTTGACAACTCCGCTGTGTCCTCCTCCCAGAGTGCGAAGAGCCTAGGCGTGACCCTGGACAACACCCTTTCGTTTCTCCGCCAACATCAAGGCGGTGACCCGCTCCTGCAGGTTCATGCTCTACAACATTCGGAGAGTACGACCCTGCCTACACAGGAAGCGGCACAGGTCACTAATCCAGGCACTTGTCATCTCCCGTCTGGACTACTGCAACTCGCTGTTGGCTGGCCTCCCTGCCTGTGCCATTAAACCCCTACAACTCATCCAGAATGCCGCAGCCCGTCTGGTGTTCAACCTTCCCAAGTTCTCTCACGTCACCCCCTCCTCCGCACACTCCACTGGCTTCCAGTTGAAGCTCGCATCCGCTACAAGACCATGGTGCTTGCCTATGGAGCAGTGAGGGGAACGGCACCTCTGTACCTTCAGGCTCTGATCAGTCCCTACACCCAAACGAGGGCATTGCGTTCATCAACCTCTGGCCTGCTGGCGCCCCTTCCTCTGCGGAAGCATAGTTCCCCGCTCAGCCCAGTCAAAACTGTTCGCTGCTCTGGCACCCCAATGGTGGAACAAGCTCCCTCACGACGCCAGGACAGCGGAGTCACTCACCACCTTCCGGAGACATTTGAAACCCCACCTCTTTAAGGAATACCTGGGATAGGATAAAGTAATCCTTCTACCCCCCCCCCCCCCCAAATTGTAAAGTGGTTATCCCCCCTGGCTAAGAGCGTCTGCTAAATGACGTTAATGTGCCCTTGAGCAAGGCACTTAACCCTAATTGCTCCTGTAAGTCGCTCTGGATAAGATCGCGTCTGCTAAATGACTAAAATGTAATGTAAATGTTATGGGCATGGGCAGCAGTGTGTAGGAGGGAGGTTCCTAGGGTGAGAAGTGTGCAGAAGGGCATGAGACAAAGGAATGTGTAGCATTGGGGAAAGTAGTGGTATGATGTTAATTGTAGGGGTGCCATGGGGCTGGGATCAGAAATGTCCCGCTGCGAGAGATGCAGGTTGAGGTGTCCAGGGTTAGAGTAATGCAGAAGTTGTCATGCTGAGGCAGTGAACGTCAAGTTTAGAGGAAAATGGTTCAAGGGGAGGGATCCTGAGACACAAATGTCAGTAGTAGAGAACTGTTACAGTACACAGGGAATAAACCAACAGGGTGATATTGTTTCAGTAAGATGGATTTTTGGCATTTATAGCAATGGTTTATCAACTGTACTGCAGGGATGGAACGTAAGGAACGTAAAGTCGCAGAAAAATAGAGGTTGTGGGTGGCAGCTTCAGAGAGGTATTTGGGTGTGCGAGACTTGACATCAGAAGAGTTACAGGGTGTATTTAAGTGGAACACCTGAACTGCTGGGGAAATCTTCAGGGGATGTAGTAATTTAATTATGTATTTCGTTTCCTTAGGGATTACGAGATTTTTGGGTAGGATTTTAGATCAGGGGTGTCAAAACTCATTTTAGCTCAGGGGCCACATGGAGGAAAATCTATTCCCAAGTGGGCCGGACCGGAAAAATCATGGTATATATTAACTACAAAAAAACAACTTCAGATTTTTCTTTTTTTTTAATACGATCAAACATACAACATAAAGCTGGAGCCTGAGGACAGTGTGTCCAAAATAGTACAAGCACAACATCACTATTAATCATAAAACACCTCAAGTTTATTTGAAAATTCTAAAGAAAAATAACACACAAAACACACAATGCCTCAGTGATTAACAGAACTGTTTTCACAGATCACAGAACTATATCAGGGTGTCATTTCTCAGGCAGAAATGTAGATAAAAATAATGAAATCCTGTTCCCCAAACAAGTGCAAGAACCACAGAGTCAAGAATAGGTTTAAATATACAAATAAAATAAAATCAAATTAAAAACAATAGCACATCAACATAAAAACATATAAACATAAATCTGAAAGCGTTGCTCAAACTCCCGTAACAGTCCCGTTGATTTTATCTTTGAACCGCTTCATGTCTGCCACATGTTTGGGTCGCGCACACATTTTTCAGACAGGGGAAGTGAGCTGCATCACCACCGGCAAGTTGCGTCTCCCACAATGACAGCTTCAACTTGAAAGAACGTATGCTGTCATAATACTGCGTGACAACTTTGTTGCGCCCTTGCAGCTGTTTGTTCAAGTTATTCAGGTGCTCTGTAACATCCACCATAAATGCAAGGTCCTGCATCCATTCTGCGGAATGAAATTCTAACACTGGGTTTGCCCTTTTCTTCCATGAACTGTTCAATTTCTTCTCGTAAATCAAAAAGAAACGCCTCAGCACAGCACCTCGGTTTAACCATCTTACCTCAGTGTGGTATGGCAGGCCATAGATGTGGTCTTTCTCTCTGAGAAGGCTGTCAAACTGACGGTGATTCAGGCTTCTGGATCGGATGAAATTAACAGTTTGGATGACCACCTTCATGACGTTATCCATCTTTAATGACTTGCAACACAAAGCCTCCTGGTGCAAAATACAGTGAAAAGTCAAAAAATCACGTCCTCCATTTGCAGATGCATTTTTCTCTCTGAACTTTGTCACAACGCCTGCTTTTTTTCCCGATCATTGAGGGCGCACCATCTGTAGCCAGGCTGACAGCGCGGGACCAGTCCACTCCGACCCTGTCCAGCGCGCCGACGAGTGCGGTAAAAATATCAGCTGCTGTCGTTGTATCTGTCATCGGCACCAACTCCACGAACTCCTCGGTGACGGTCAATGTGTCATCAACTCCGCGGATGAAAATGGCCAGTTGTGCAAACATCTGTAATGTCCGTGCTTTCATCAATTGCAACCGAAAACGCAATAATGACTTTACTTTTTGCTTCAACTGGCTGTCCAAATCCACTGAAAGATCGGAAATCCTGTCTGCAACTGTGTTTCTTGTCAGGCTGATATTTGCAAAAGCCTGCCGCTTTTCAGGGCACACAATCTCCGCTGCCTTCATCATGCATGTTTTTTACAAATTCACCCTCACTAAATGGTTTTGAAGCCACTGCGATTTCATTAGCAATGAGGTAGCTAGCTTTCACTGCAGCGTCACTGATGTCTCGGCTGTGAGTAAACACAGACTGCTGTTTCTTCAGACCCGCCAACAGTTCATTCACCTTCTCTCATCTCCGCTGTCCTTGAAAGTTGTCATATTTGTCGGCATGAAGACTCACATAGTGGCGACGAAGGTTATATTCTTTCAGCACTGCAACATGCTCTGAACACACCAAACATACAGCTTGAATAAATAGGATGACCATTTTTCTTGGAACACTCTGCACTCTGCGTCCACTTTTCTCTTTTTTGACAGAGACATATTGGGGCAATGAGGGTGCCAAAGCACATAATGTTAAAAGTAGAAGCCATAATAAATATCGCGGGGCAAAACAAAGTAGCTCATTGGCTGCACGTGCTTGACCTACTTGCTCTGCCCCGGTATAAACAGTTTGCTTGCTTAACACAATTGCTATTGCGCCATCCAGTGGACGCAATTGGAACAGCAGTTTATTTTATAGAAAAATTGCAGCGCATTTTTATACTTTACAAATGTTTTTATTTTTTTATTTTTTATTTTTAATCATCTCTCGCGGGCCGGATTAACCCGTTTGCGGGCCTGATCGTTTGACAACACCCCTGATTTAGACCTTCACTGTCTCTGGTTTCACGCTCCAGTCCAGTTGGTGGCGGTAGTGCACCTTAAAGTTGGTTGCCAACCGTCATACAAAATCCACAGCAGAAGAGGTGGCTGTTTTCACCGATAGAGGCGCTAGTATTGGTAATTTGGTAGTGGGACGAGGGCAAATATTTCTCCTCTCCCACGTAAAACGACGACGAGGGGTGTGGACACTGGGGACGTAGACAGTCTGCTTCAATCTCAATTAGTATATCCTGTTTGAATCCATCGGTAAGTGTAATTCATTTGTCCTTTAAAAAAAATATGTATTCACACTTATAAATGTCTCGGGTTTGTTTGCTATCGAGATTGCTAGCTTCAGGCGTCCGGGTCCCTGAAGTCAAAAGAAAAAGGGAGGAAAAAAGGACAGTGGCCAAAGCGTCAACTAGTAGCAAACTGATTGAAACGTTTTTCAACTGACAATGTAACTAAGTATAAATTGTTGTTGAAGAAAGTTTGTTTAGGTTCCTAGTACAGTAACTTAGCCACAGTATAGATTTTGACGTTTTCAGCAGCCTATTATCTACGCGGTTTACCAGTATTCGAAACTTTACAACTGCTGCTTAGTACTAACGTTAGCTAGCAAACTAGCTCGAAAGCCAGTTAGGAGTAGCGGGCCAGCTAGCCTTAGATAACGTTAGTAGTAGCTAGCTATGACAATTCATGTTGGGCTGCCTTTGGCCAATGATTCCTGATTATAGCTGTTGTCTCAATGGTAAGATACAGTATTTGTACATTCTTTGTACACAAGAATGCACTTTGCTTGAAACACAGTAATTTACACAGCACCGAGTTATATTTTGATTATCCCAAATAAATCATGCATCACTAACTAGGGCTAGCTAGCTATATGGCTATAGCTAACTAGCAATTGTATTTGGGGGAAGCAACACTAGCTAGAACATTTGCTCTAGCTAACTCTGTCAGGTAAATTAGCTAGTTTTATGCGATTAGCTAGTCAAATGGCATTTGGTAATGCTCCCTGACAACCACTGCTCATGCATGGGTCTCATGTTCTATTTATCCTGTATGCATGTACATAATATCCGGGAGAAAATAAGTTATTTAGCACTAATACGACCATTGCTTGGCTTTACACAAATAAAATGAATCGCTGAAGTTCAAATCAGTAAACCCAAAATGAAAAAGTTTTTGTAGTACCACACAAGGCATATGCACATACTTTTTTTTAATTATTCTACAGTTTGTTTTCTTCTAGTCCCTGAGGAGCCTTCAGAAAATTGTTCAAACAGTGTTTTTAAATCAACTCAGGTAAGTGGATTACCGCAGATTTTGTCATCTGTCCCAGAACAGAAGGTGTGAGTCATGGACCAGGCATTAGGGTCAGGGGGTTTTCCAAACTCAGTGCAACATTTTGGTTTTTGCCTAGCAACAGTAACACAGCTGATTCAACTAATCATCAAACTTTTATAATAATACTATATAATATATAATATGCCTTTAGCATACGCTTTTTATCCAAAGCGACTTACATAATTGTATCAGCTTGTGTAGTGTTTAGGGTAAAAACCTAAACGTGGGCACCCGAGTTTGGGAAACGCTGCGTTAGGTAAATTCACAAACAACTTTGGCTCTACTGCACAAGCAATGCAGTTGATTTCAGAGTTTCAGACTGGATTGCCCAATTCCTGAGAGGTCTCCTGTTGCCCTGCAACTAGACAATCCTTGTGCTGCAGTGGCCTGTGAAATAATGAGGGCCCTGAATGCCGGCTGTTGACCTCGTCAAAGTTTTTAGTCTATAGATTACACTTGGTTGGAAGTTTGGAACATTGTTCCCTATTATGTTTAGAATGTGTTTTAGAACAGAGAGGATCCTTGGCCTGTAGTTTTCTGTTCATATTGAGCATCATCCTTCTCATGTTTGTCTTTTTTCAGCGATTGTGCCAACTGGAACTCCACAGGGTAGCTGTAGCTGGACATCTCCCCCCTGTTGTGTCCCTGACTGTAGAAGTTCTCGTCCTTGCTGAGGGACGAATGCACCTCCAGGCCCACCCCTGAATTCCCTTTGGCTGCCTCCCTTGTGTATCCCAGTCCCATCAACGCCTCTCAGAGTGTGAGTGTAAGTTTAACAGAAGAAGCAGAGTGAGCCCTCATGGATGATGATTTTTACCCAGTGCCGGAAGGCCAACGCAGTAGCTGTTCGCCTATGGTTGGACAACACAGAGAATGACCTCAATCAGGGTAAGTCTAACTTATCAGTACTTTTTTTAGCTACATTTTTGTGTGCGCAGAGCCTCTCAAAAACAATAAAAGCTGTTTTTCAGTATGTTGAAGTTGCACTGTACAAGGATGGTTAATTCACCTGCTATTCGAGTAATCAAGTCTCAGAATCATGCATGTATGTAGGCATAGCCTCTTGTATCACAGAAGCGTGGTGACCCCAGCTATCAGAAGCCACGTCTCTATTGGACGAAAGATGTCAAAATAGGATGGTCACACCCAAATGTTGGACTGCTCAGTCGCTTATTCTAATGCATAATACACACGAATGACACAGTTGCTTGGGTCGTTCGAGTCAATTCGAGGGGATTCAAGATATTGGCAATTCCATACTTTTACATCTGTTCTTTGCCAATCCCTGTGATATGAGCCTTGATTTTGTGTGCAGATAATTAGTTCACACAGCTGAAATGGGAAAGCTTCCAGAAGAAATGTACAGATACCCACAACATCATCCCATGTACAATGAGAGGACATGGATCTGTTTTGGTTTAACTCGTACATCAAATGCTGATGGGAAACATTGCTTGGTAATTGCAACTGTCCCCATTGTCTTTCTTTTGATGTTTGTGGTTTGTTGTCGAGGACTGTGAGGGTCGTTTGGTTTTTTGACCCACTTCTTCCGTAACACGTGACTTTGGCCTGGAATGTGAACCTTAAATGAAGCAAGAAAGGATAGCAACTGACTTGGAAATGGTTTTTTCACATGACCCTTGCCCAACTGCCCTGAAATCTGTTTGTTGCAACTTTGTCATTTTATATCAGGTTTACTGGGCAAAGACAGAGAGAAGATAAACCAAAAGAATGGGTGTTTCCTGCCTTAGACTATAGCTATGTTTTCTTTTTAACTCTATTGTACGACTGCAAAGCTAAATAGCATAGCTCTAATGGTTGGAGGTTTTTCCATTAGGCTGCCCTTTACACAGGCAGACCAATTCTGATCTTTTTTTTCTCACTATTGGTCTTTTGACCAATCAGATCAACTCTGAAAAATATCTGATTTGAAAAGATCTGATGTGAATTGGTCAAAGGCAATAGTGGGGGAAAAAATATCAGAAATGGGCTGCCTGTGTAAACGCAGCCTTAGTAAAAGCAAGCTACATCATGCGTCCTGAACCTCTCCTGTATGTATCCTCAGCGTCGACTCGGTCAGGGAAGCTCAGCAGGACTTGTCACAATTGAATGGAACTCAGGACAATTTTTCTGGAAGTAAGGTGACTTAAAAAAACAAAAACTTTTTTTTTACCCCATCTGTTCCTATCTATTCAGGCCTGGTATCCGCTTGCATCCAGATGAATAACTATAGAGACACATAATTGGTTTCCCCCAGGGCAATGCTGTCTGATGCTTTTCTTCTCAGAGTCTTTCATGCAGAGGCTTTGATTGTTGTTGAGTACCTTTGCTTAGACAATTAGAAGCACTATGCCTTAGATATTTTTTTTTTACCATCATTCATCGTTTTTTTTTGTTTTGTTTTGTTTTGTTTTGCATTCCATACTATGTGTGTACTTCACTGTAAGTATCCTATGGGATACACATGCATGGATTCCATTGTGTTTTCTGTGAGTTTGCCTGGCCGCGACCTAACACTGTGTGACCCTTCTCCCATTATCCGTTGCCTGTCAAGTCCCCCTTATCGGTTAGGTTTTATGTATAGTTTTTCCCAGTGGAGACACGCATCCGTACTGGGCCTTTCAGCCCTGCATAACTGTGATTACATAGGGTTTTTATAGCTGGCTGTACACACACCCACATCCGCCCTGTTGAAATCCTCCATGCCCTAATATATCCCCTATTCCACACTTCCTAAGTGATAGTGCCTAGTGAAAGTAAAAGTGTTGCAAAGCTCATTTCTCTGTGTGGTTGCACAAATGTAAATGCGATAACAAGGACTGTAAGTGGAATGCTGAATGTCCCATACAAGAATAACATGCCAAAAATGAGTAAGAGAAAAGGGGGAGGAAGTGTAAGCCAGGAATTGTTTGTGGGCTGGACATAAGGGGGCAATTGTGTGGGAGCATGTGTGTAACGGGTGGAGAATTCTCCGTGTGTGTTTAGGCAGCATGTAGACCAGGCAGCCCTAAATCTGATCTTTTTTTTCACTAAATTGGTCTTTTGACCAATCAGGATCATCTTTGAAAAATATCCTGATGTGACAGAAGATCTGATGTGAATTGGTCAAAGAACCAATTAGTGGAAAAAAATATCAGAACTTAGCTGCCTTAGTACGTGCAAGGAGTTTTCTGCCCATTTGAAATCCCTTGGGCGGTCCTAACTAAGTTGGTTTTTTCCGATTCGGACGCCTAAGTTCACAAACAGTATAATATATTATATATTTTTTCTAATACATTTCATGGAATGGTAAATGCTTTCTGTGCAAACGTAAAGGACTAAACCGGGATCTACAGTATGTAGAAAAGATAATGGAACTGATATATAATTTTTTTATAATAATCTTTGAGAACTAACATCACCAAAAATAAAGCTAACAGTCACCTGAACTTTTTAACACTATTGATTTTTTATGGTTGATTTTGTTATGTGTGAGTCAAAAGGAACACAGTATTTAGCCATGGCAAAATGCATGGAATTGCAGTAAACTTTGCCCTTTAAAATTTCAACATTTTACTCACAGCTCCATGGTAGAATATGTAGAATTGCAAGAAATTTTGCTTTTAAAACTGCAAAAAATGATCTCTGCTCCAATGGAGACGTTGTGTAGAATTGCTGGAAATTTGCATTAAGAAATGCTAAGATTTTCTTCTACAACCTACACCGACCAGAGATTGGTTGTCCTCTAAAATGTTTGTTCTTATAGCACTTAAGGTACAGTGAGGGACAAAAAAGTATTTGATCCCCTGCTGATTTTGTACGTTTGTCCCACTGCCAAAGAAATGGTCAGTCTAACTTTATTGTAGGTTTAATTTTGAACAGTGACGAGACAGAATAACAACAAAAATCCCAGAAAAACGCATGTCAAAAATGTTATAAATTGATTTGCATTTTAAATGAGGGAAATAAGTATTTGACCCCTCTGCAAAACATGACTTAGTACTTGGTGGCAAAACCCTTGTTGGCAATCAGAGGTCAGGACGTTTCTTGTAGTTGGCCACCAGGTTTTGCACACACATCTCAAGTAGGGATCTTGTTCCCACTCCTCTATTGCAGATCCCTTCTGTCCAAGTCATTAGGGGTTTCGAGGCTGACGTTTGGCCGGACTCGAACCTTCAGCTCCTCCAGATTTTTCTATGGGATTAAGGTCTGGAGACTGGGCTAGGCCACTCCAGGACCTTAATGGGCTTCTTCTTGAGCCACTCCTTTGTTGCCCTTGGCTGTGTGTTTTGGGTCATTGTTATGCTGCATACCCATCCACTACCCCATTTTCAATGCCCTGGCTGAGGAAGGAGGTTCTCACCCAATATTTGGATACGTACATGGCCCCGTCCCATCGCTGCCTTTGATGCGGTGGAAGTTGTCCTGTCCCTTAGCAGAAAACACCCCCAAAGCATAATGTTTTCCACCTCCATGTTTTGACGGTAGTGGATGTGTTTGTTCTTGGGGGTCATAGGCAGCATTCCTCCCTCCTCCAACACGGCGAGTTGAGTGATGCCAAAGAGCTCCATTTCGGTCTCATCTGAACCACACACTTTCACCCAGTTCTCCTCTGAATCATTTCAGATGTTCATTGGCAAACTTCAGACGGGCCTGTATATGTGCTTTCTTGACATGGGGACCCTTGCGGGCGCTGCAGGATTTCAGTCCTTCATGGCGTAGTGGTGTTACCATTGTTTTCTTTGGTGACTATGGTCACAGCTGCCTTGAGATCATGACCGAGATCCTCCCGTGTAGTTTTTCTGGCTGATTCCTCACCGTTCTCATGAATCATTGCAACTTCTCCACCATTTGTGAATAAATCGCACCACTGTTGTCACCTTCTCACAAGCTGCCTGGCGATGGTCTTGTGCCCATTCCAGCTTGTGTAGGTCTACAATTCCCTTGCTTTCCCTGTCTCTGGACATCCTGGAGAGCTCTTTGGAATCTGATTATTGATTGCTTTTTGTGGACAGGTGCCTTTTAATACAGGTAACAAGCCTGAGATATAGGAGCAACTCCCTTTAAGAGAGTAGTCCTCCCAATCTAAGCTCGTTACCTGTATAAAAGACACCTGGGAGCCAGAAATCTTTCTGATTGAAGAGGGGTCAAATTACTTATTTTTCCCTCATTAGAAATGCAATTCATTTATTTAAATAACATTTTTGACATGCGTTTTTTTCTGGATTTTTTTTGTTGTTTATTCTGTTCCTCTCACTGTTTCAAAGAAACCTACCATTAAATTATAGACTGATCATTTTCTTTGTCAGTGGGCAAACGTAACAAAAAATCATTCAGGGGATCAATAACTTTTTTCCCTCACTGTAGATGTCCGCGCGCCCCCTTTGAAATCGAATTAGCGTACTAAATCCATCCACCCTCAGGCCTCCACAAGGTAACTTGGTGGGAAGATCACCCGGTAACCAGTTGAAAAAATGACTGGAAGTACACTAGCTCAGTCAACAAGTGGGACACACACTACTCATGCAAGGGTTTTTTTTGCTTTAATTTTTACTCATTTTTTACATGGTAGAATAATAGTGGGAAGACATCCACATCTTATGAATGACACACATGGAGATCATGTGTAACCCAAAAACGTGTTAAACAAATTCAAAATATATTTTCAGATTCTTCAATAGCCACCATTGTGCCTTGATTGACAGCCCTTGTCCACAACTCTTGGCATTCACTCTCCCACATCTTCCCATAGAGGTAAGTCACTCTGGAATGCATTTCAATACAGGTGTGCCTTCCTTAAAAGTTTAATGTGGAATGACTTTCCTTAATGCATTTTGAGGCCACTCAGTTGTGGTTTGTGACAAGGTATATCAGAAGAGATAGCCCTATTTTGTAATAGACCAAGTCCATATTATGGCCAAGTTAACAGCTCAAATAAGCAGCAGCGAAACGACATGTCCACCCTCATTAAAATACCTTGTTAATACATGATGGTCAAGTTAATACCGGAACATTTCAATAACTTTTTAAGTCTCTTCAAGTGCAGTCCGCAAAAAACTAACCTCAAGCGCTATGATGAAACTGCCTCTCATGGGACCGCCACATGATGAACCCAGAGGTTACCTCTGCTGAGAGTATAAGTTCATTAGTTCACCAAGCCTCAGAAATTGCAGCCCAATTTCATTTTTTTGGCTTCACACAGTTCAAGGCACAGAGCACACATCTCAATCAACTGTTTCAGAGGACTGTTGGATCATGCCTTCATGGTCGTATTGCTGCAAAAAAACCCTACAAAAAAACCCAATAAGAAAAAAAACGTTGCCCAAGAAACACGAGAAAGGGAAAATTAGACCAGGGGAAATTTTCCCTTTTTTTGTCTGGACCCCAATTTTGAGATTTTTTCCAAAGCCGGGTCTTTGTAACGGGTGTGGGGAACGATATCCCCGCATGGTATTTCCCACCGAAAGGAGGAGGAGAGGGGGGGTTTTTATGGTGGGGGGGTGCTTGCTGGTGACCTGTCTTTTGATTTATTTAACCACATGGCTACCACAGCATTCTGCAGCGATACGCCCCCTCCATCGGTTTGGGCTTAGTGGGCTATCATTGTTTTTCAAAAGGACAATGACACAACACACCCAGGCTGTGTAAGGGTATTTTACCAAAAGGAATGAGGAGTGCGCATCCCGATGCCTGGCCCCCAAATCTCTGACCTCAACCCAATTTAGATGGTTTGGGATGAGTCGGTCGGGGAGTGAGGAAAAGCCCAACAATGCTCAGCTATTGGGAAACCCCCAAAAGTGTGGAAAAAAATTTCCCGGGATGCTGGTTTTAGAGAAGCCAAAGTGTGCAAGCTGTCATCAGGCAAAGGGTGCATTTTTTTAAAATCTCAAATTAAAATAATTTGATTTTTTTTTACTACATTTTCCATATGTGTTTTCTAGTTTTGATGTCTCATATTTTTCTCAATGTAAAAATAGTAAAAAAAAGAAAAACCCTTGAATGAGTGGGGCCCCAAAATTTTTATGGTCTGTATATATGGAGCGTTTTGTGCCAAAAATAAAAGGTTAAATACACTTTAATTAAATAAAGAAAATATTTCCGATCTTTTTTAACGCTCAGATTAGGAAGACACTTCAGAACAAAATTCCTTTAGATGTCCCCCCCCAAATTTGTTCCTGTCCCCGGAAAACTTTATTCAATGCCTTTTTAGGCATAAGGCCCCCCCCCCCCCAAAAAAAAAAGTCAAATAAATTTTCTGCCTTTTTTTTTTTACTTCAAAGGGGGGGCTTAAATTCCAAATCAAAATGCAAAAGATCCTTGGTATGATGTTCTTAAAAAAATTTTCCATAAACTTAGTTTATGTGAGGTTAAAATAGCAAAATTTGCGCATAAAGCTGTTTCCCCTCCGCCATTTTTTTTTTATTTTGAATTTTTTAAAACACAAATGACTTTACTGTGAATGGAAATATGGTTTTTTTGGGCTGAGTTTTTGCGAAGGGGAAAGCACAG
>CM072250.1:45292673-45445628 GCA_036851935.1 Coregonus suidteri | reverse complement strand
ACAAAAATGTACACTATGGCTTTAAGTAATAAAGTCCACTACTGGGATACTCTACTGTACAAATACATTTCAAATGTTCTGTCCTTTGACAGTTTTTGATGAATTTATCAATGGGATTGGCTGACTTGACTGCTTTCCCATGGCAATTAGTAACAATGGAATTTGACATAAGATTTATTGTTAAAATTTCCCGTTTAAAGATATGAAGGGGACCATGTACTGTATTCATATTGATATCCGTAGAGCTACAGGTGACCCTGAACATGTGGCAGAAGGAATTTTGCTAATTGCATAAAACAGGAGCAGAGTTAGAGCATTCCATGTTATCCTGTGGGGGAACATCTCGGATGGGTCAGACTGAATGAACCGCTGCACGCAGCTAGAATAACCTTTAGGGCACTTTTTTTTTGTTTTATTCTGTTAAAGCTGTTGCACCCTTGTGGCCCTGCTGACTTCCATGCAGGCCCACATTGACATTGTGACCTCTGGAGCTCCATGTCTCTAATTATGCACTCCCTGCCTGTTCAAAAGACATCTCCCATGGGCCTGAGAGTACAGCTTACCGACTTGGAACTCCAGAGGGACAGCAGGCCAAAAGAAAGGGGGGAGAGAGTGGCCTGCCTCCACAGGGGCTGCCTGCTCTGCCCCCCTGTTGGACAGTTTTACTCTCATACACACAGACACACACAGACAGACACAGACAGACACAGACAGACACAGACACACACAGACACACACAGACACACACAGACACAGTCACTGCGGTCAGACCGAGCGAGCTACGGTCAAGTGGGGCACATCGTTGAACTCGGAGCGGCCTATAGACGGCCTATAGACAACAGTGATGCCATTCATTTGCCTCTCAGTGTTGATTTCAGCCTGTCAGTTTTTTGATTTCACCCCTGTTCATTTGTTGATGGTAAAGGTCATTTTTCCGTTTCCACTGTCCAATTGCAGTATAACATGTTAAGACTGGCATGTACAAAAAGTCCATTAGCAATGTACAGTATGAGTCAAACAGACATAGTGGTTCCTCTCCCTCAATAGTTGGTTGTAAGTTCAGCCTGTCCTTTTGGTGATGGTAAATCACTGCTTAAAAAGTGTCTTTTTGCCATAATAAATACAGCCAATGCCAATATGTCCATTACAACATGTTGGCATTGGCAATGTTTCATATGGCAAATGTACAAGTCCATTTGCAATACATTTCAATGGGCATTATTATCACCAATTGGACATGCTGTAATATGCTCTTACAAAGCTGAAATGCCCAAATGTAAAGCTTACTCAACTCGGGCTGGCCAAGAAATGATAGTGGATCCTCTCCCTTGCTCATTGGTGTTGATTTCAGCATGTCCAATTCGTGATAATAAACGCCCATTGAAATGTATTGCAAATGTACTTGTCCGTTTGCAATATGAAATACAGCCAATGCCAGTATCACATCGTGGATCCAAAAATATTTTTTCAGTTTGTAGAGCATGGTGTTTGAAATGCAAGGGTTGTGGGTTCGATTCCCACTGGGGGCAGGTACACCCTAACGGCTGTAAGCTCATGCTCCTCTAACAGTTATTAAATGTTATTCTTTTTATTTATTTTATTTTAACCTTAATGTCCTTCCAGGGGGCAAATATATAGTTAACAATTATTAACGTTCTCACCAACGGAGACTCATCAAATTTTAACCTTAACGTCTTTCCAGGGGGCTCATATATAGTTAACAATTATTAACGTTCTCACCAACGGAGACTCATCAGATTTTAACCTTAACGTCCTTCCAGGGGGCTCATATATAGTTAACAATTATTAACGTTCTCACCAACGGAGACTCATCAGATTTTAACCTTAACTTACATATTTCCTTACAAAAAACTAAAACCCCTGTTTCTCAACCAAAACATATATATGTATATATCTCTAACATAAATCTTTTTCAAGAATGCTGTAGGTGGGTGTAGTGGTGGAATCAAGCGCAGGACACCGAAGTATAGTCCAAAAGACTTTAGTTCAATTTCCAACAAGGAAAATACGAACACACTTGCCCGAAGGCGAAATTACGAACGAAGGCGACAAAACAAAAGGCGCACTAAACATGTGCGTAACCGCTCCAACGCAGTGGAGAGTGAAGCTCAACCGAGCGTATAAGCAATATCCAAGCACAACACACACGACAGACCTAAATCAATAACACACAAACACTAGACAAACACAACGAGAAACTTATAGGACACTAATTACGCTAAACGAGAACAGGTGTCACAACAAACAGACAAAAGCAAACAAACATGAAACATACAACGGTGGCAGCTAGTATTCCGGAGACAACGAACGCCGAAGGCCTGCCCGAACAAGGAAGAGAGGCAGCCTCGGCCGAACCCGTGACAGTACCCCCCCCACCTTGACGCGCGGCTCCAGACGATGCGCCGACTCCGGCCTCGGGGACGACCCGGAGGACGCGGAGCAGGGTGCGTCGGGTGCCCACGATGGAATTCCGTCAGGAGAGATGGGTCCAAAATGTCTCTCCTCGGCACCCCAGCACCGTTCCTCCGGGACCGTACCCCTCCCACTCCACTAGATATTGGAGACCCCCCATCCGACGTCTCGAATCCAAGATGGACCTCACGGAGTACGCCGGTGGCCCCCTCGATGTCCAATGGGGGCGGAGGAGTCTCCCTGATCTCACTTTCTTGGAGTGGGCCAGCTACCACCGGCCTGAGAAGGGACACATGGAACGAGGGGTTAATACTTTTATATTCAACAGGTAGTTGTAATTTGTAACACACCTCGGTTCAACCTTTCTCAGGACTTTAAATGGCCCTACAAACCGCCGACCCAGTTTCCGACAGGGCAGGCGGAGGGGCAGGTTTTCTGGTAGAGAGCCAGACTCGATCACCAGGTGCGTACACCGGTCCCTCACTGCGGTGGAGATCGGCGCTCGCCTTATGACGTCGGAGGGCCCGCTGCAGGTGGACGTGTGCAGCGTTCCATGTCTCCTCCGAGCGCCGCCGCCCAACTCATCCACCGCAGGAGCCTCGATCTGGCTCTGCTGCCAAGGTGCCAGAACCGGCTGGTAACCTAACACACATTGGAAAGGGGTGAGGTTAGTGGAGGAATGGCGTAGGGAATTCTGGGCCATCTCGGCCCAGCGAACGTACCTTGCCCACTCCTCCGGCCGGTCCTGGCAGTATGTTCTAAGAAACCTACCCACATCCTGGTTCACGCGTTCCACCTGCCCATTACTCTCCGGGTGGTAAACCCAAGGTGAGGCTCACCGAGACCCCCAACCGCTCCATAAAGGCTCTCCAGACCCTGGAGGTAAATTGGGGACCTCGATCAGACACAATATCCTCGGGTACCCCGTAGTGCCGGAACACATGGGTGAATAGTGCTTTGGCAGTTTGCAGGGCGGTAGGAAGGCCCGGCATGGGGAGCAAACGACAGGCCTTAGAAAACCGGTCCACAACGACCAGTATAGTGGTATGCCCCTGTGAAGGAGGAAGGTCAGTACGGAAATCCACCGAGAGGTGGGACCATGGTCGTTGTGGAACGGGCAGGGGTAGTAACTTACCCCTAGGCAGATGTCTAGGCGCCTTACACTGGGCGCACACCGAGCAGGAGGAAACATAAACCCTCACATCCCTTGCCAACGTGGGCCACCAGTACTTAGCACTAAGACAGTGCACTGTCCGGCCGATAACAGGGTGTCCAGAGGAGGGTGACTTGTGAGCCCAATAGATCAATCGATCCCGAACCTCGAGCGGAACGTACTTCCGACCCTCCGGGCATTGCGGTGGACTAGGGTCGGTGCGTAATGCCCGCTCGAGCTCAGCATCGACCTCCCACACTACCGGTGCCACCAGACACGACTCCGGCAGTATGGGAGTGGGCTCCACGGACCTCTCCTCCATGTCATACCGCCGAGACAGCGCATCTGCCTTACCGTTCTGTGACCCAGGGATGTACGTGATCTTAAATGTAAACCGGGTCAAAAAACATGTTCCATCTTGCCTGACGAGGGTTCAGCCTCCTCGCTGCCCGGATGTACTCCAGGTTACGGTGGTCCGTCAAAATGAGGAAAGGGTGTTGAGCCCCCTCAAGCCAGTGCCTCCACACCTTTAGGGCCTGTACCACGGCTAACAGCTCCCTGTCCCCTACGTCGTAGTTTCGCTCCGCCGGACTGAGCTTCTTGGAATAAAAGGCACAGGGGCGGAATTTAGGTGGCGCGTCTGACCGTTGTGAAAGCACGGCTCCTAGACCGGCCTCTGACGCGTCCACCTCTACCTGGAACGGCAAAGAGGGATCTGGATGCGCCAGCACCGGGGCCGAGGTAAAACAGGTCCTTCAGCCTCCCAAACGCCCTGTCCGCCGCCTCGGCCGACCACTGCAGACGCACCGGACCCCCCTTCAAAAGAGACGTGATGGGAGCTGCCACCTGTCCAAAACCCCGGATAAACCTCCGGTAGTAATTCGCAAACCCCAAAAAACTGCTGCACCTCCTTCACAGTGGTTGGTGTTTGCCAATTACGCACGGCTGACACCCGGTCTACCTCCATCTTCACCCCTGACGCAGACAACTGATACCCCAAAAAGGAGACCGACTCCTGAAAAAACAGACACTTCTCTGCCTTAACATACAGGTCGTGCTCCACCAGCCTCTGCAACACTCTGCGCACCAGGGCCACATGCTCGACACGGGTAGGCGAGTACACGAGAATGTCATCTATGTACACAACGACCCCCCTGCCCCTGCATGTCCCTGAAGATCTCATCCACGAATGATTGGAAAACTGACGGAGCGTTCATCAACCCGTATGGCATGACAAGATACTCGTAATGGCCCGAGGTGGTACTAAAGGCTGTCTTCCATTCATCGCCCTCCCTGATGCGCACCAAGTTGTACGCGCTCCTGAGATCTAATTTAGTGAAGAAAACGCGCCCCATGGCAAGGACTCAGTCATGGTCGCAATCAGCGGGAGTGGATAACTGTACTTCACCGTGATCTGATTGAGACCACGGTAATCGATGAACGGGCGTAAACCACCATCCTTCTTCTTCACAAAAAAGAAACTTGAGGACGCAGGGGAAGTGGAAGGCCGTATGTATCCTTGTCTCAGAGATTCTTCTATGTAAGTCTCCATAGCTTTCTTCTCCTCCTGAGACAGAGGATACACATGCTCCGTGGGAGCGCAGCTCCTGCCTGGAGGTCTATCGCACAATCTCCCTGCCTATGGGGCGGCAACCGCGTCGCCCTCGACTTACTAAACGCGATAGCCAAATCCCCATACTCAGGGGGAACGTGCAATGCGGGGCACCTGGTTTGGACTCTCCACTGAGGTAGCCCCTACGGAAACGCCTAAACACATCGACCCACACACTGGGCAGACCACTCCATCAGAGCCCTCTCCTGCCACGAAATAGATGGGTTATGGGTACTCAACCAGGCATGCCCCAGCACCACCGGATACGCAGGCGAGTCAATAAGAAATAGCTGAATCATCTCCTGATGACCCCCTGCGCACACATCCTAAGTGGCGCAGTGACCTCCCTGATCAAGCCCGCACCCAACGGGGCGACTATCTAGGGCATGAACGGGGAAAAGGGACATCAACAGGAAGAAGGGGAATCCCTACGGCTAAACAAAACTTCTTATCAACAAAATTCCCAGCCGCGCCTGAATCTACCAGCGCCTTATGCTGGGAATGAGGTGCTACCTGTGGAAAACTCACAGGTATACAGAAATGTGCAACAGAGAGCTCTGGGTGAGTGGGGCGCCTACTCACCTGGAAGGAATCCCCAGTGCGGGACCTGTCGTCCTCTCCCCTAGGAGGCCATCCCCAGCACCTAGCCACGGGTGGTCCTCCCCCGACCACAGTTGGTGCAGGAGATGGACACCCCCTAGTAAGCCGACCCCTCCTCTCTCTAGCGCCAGCGCCCCCGAGCTCCATGGGGCACGGCTCGGAGGCGCTGGAGGGTGAAATGGACGGACCCCCCTCGGGACGTCCGCGGGTAGCTAGCAGGTTATCCAGCCTGATGGACATGTCGACCAACTGGTCGAACGAGAGGCTGGTGTCCCTACAGGCCAGCTCCCGACGGACGTCCTCGCGTAGACTACATCTGTAGTGATCGATGAGAGCCAGCTCATTCCACCCTGCATCTGCCGCTAGAGTACGGAATCTAGGGCGAACTCCTGGGCACTCCTCCTCCCCTGCCGGAGGAAGACCAGACGCTCCCCCGCCGCTTTCCCCTCCGGGGGATGGTCAAACACCGCCCTGAAGCGGCGGGAGAACTCGTCGTATGTGATGGTGTCCGCGTCGATCCTCCTCCACTCCGCGTTGGCCCATTCCAACACCTTCCCGGACAGGCAGGAGATCAGGGCGGACACGCTCTCATGTCCCGAGGGCGCCGGGTGCACGGTGGCCAGGTACAGCTCCACCTGGAGAAGGAATCCCTGACACCCGGCCGCGGTCCCATCGTAGGCCCTCGGGAGCGAGAGTCGGACTCCTCGGGGTTCCGGTGCGGGACGGGCTGACTGGCCGATGGTGCTGGCAGGGAGGATGGCGGTGGAGGCGTCCCCCAGCCTCGGATGGTGGTGATCACCTCCTGCAGTGCGGACCCCATCTGCAGGATCTGGTCACTTTGTTTCACGGACCTTGTCCTCCAGCATCGCCTGGGCTGCTGCGGCTCCTGCTGATTCCATTCTTCAAGTGTGTGTTATTCTGTCAAGAATGCTGTAGGTGGGTGTAGTGGTGGAATCAAGCGCAGGACACCGAAGTATAGTCCAAAAGACTTTAGTTCAATTTCCAAACAAGGAAATTACGAACACACTTGCCCGAAGGCGAAATTACGCACGAAGGCGACAAAAACAAAAGGCGCACTAAACATGTGCGTAAACGCTCCAACGCAGTGGAGTGAAGCTCAACCGAGCGAATAAGCAATATCCAAGCACAACACACGACAGACCTAAATCAATAACACACAACACTAGACAAACACAACGAGAAAACTTATAGGACACTAATTACGCTAAACGAGAACAGGTGTCACAACAAACAGACAAAAAGCAAACGAACATGAAACATACAACGGTGGCAGCTAGTATTCCGGAGACAACGAAACGCCGAAGCCTGCCTGCCCGAACAAGGAAGAGAGGCAGCCTCGGCCGAAACCGTGACAATCTTATCCTAACATGAGTCTTTTCTGAATTTTATTCAAGCAAAATATCCCTGTGTCCAGTATTATCAATTCCTATGGACACTCCCCCCTGTTGTTGTCAACGCAAACAAATGTAGAAATTTAGAACGGACTCTTATCCCACAGCAAATAACAGCAAAGTGCACACATAAGTCTTTCAAACGGTACATCTCCCCAGCGCACACACCCACATAAGCAAACGATGTGCCGGAAATTGAGCAAGTTAAAGGTGACTAAACTGCTTGGAGTAAGCCTAGATTGTAAAATGTCATGGTCAAAACATATTGATACAACAGTAGCTAAGATGGGGAGAACTCTTTCCATAATAAAGCACTGCTCTACATTCTTAACAGCACTATCAACAAGGCAGGTCCTACAGGCCCTAGTTTTGTCGCACTTGGACTACTGTTCAGTCGTGTGGTCAGGTGCCAACAAAGAAGGACTGCAATTGGCTCAGAACTGGGCAGCACGGCTGGCCCTTGGATGTACACAGAGAGCTAACATTAATAATATGCATGACAATCTCTCCTGGCTCAAAGTGGAGGAGAGATTGACTTCATCACTACTTTTTTGTGTTTGTGAGAAGTATTGACATATTGAAAGCACCGAGCTGTCTGTTTAAATGACTTGCACACAGCTCAGACACCCATGCATACCCCACAAGACATGCCACCAGAGGTCTCTTCACAGTCCCCAAGTCCAGAACAGACTATGGGAGGCGCACAGTACTACATAGAGCCATGACTACATGGAACTCTATTCCACATCAAGTAACTCACATCATATTTAAAAAAACAGATAAAAATACACCTTATGGACCAGCGGGGACTGTAAAGCAACACAAACATAGACACATGCATACAACCACACGATAACATACGCACTATTCACACATGTACACATGGATTTTGTGTTATAGATATGTGGTAGTAGAGTAGAGGCCTGAGGGCACACACTTAATATGTTGTGAAATCTGTTATGAATGTATTGGAAGGTTTTTAAAATGTATAACTGTCTTAATTTTGCTGGACCCCAGGAAGAGTAAATACTGCCTTGGCAGCAGCTAAAGGAGAGCCATGATAAATACAAATACCTAACCTGTATATGGAACGATACCTAACCTGTATATGGAACTATACCTAACCTGTATATGGAACTATACCTAACCTGTATATGGAACTGTACCTAACCTGTATATGGAACTATACCTAACCTGTATATGGAACTATACCTAACCTGTATATGGAACTATACCTAACCTGTATATGGAACTGTACCTAACCTGTATATGGAACTATACCTAACCTCTATATGGAACTATACCTAACCTGTATATGGAACTATACCTAACCTCTATATGGAACTATACCTAACCTCTATATGGAACTATACCTAACCTGTATATGGAACTATACCTAACCTGTATATGGAACTATACCTAACCTCTATATGGAACTATACCTAACCTGTATATGGAACTATACCTAACCTGTATATGGAACTATACCTAACCTGTATATGGAACTGTACCTAACCTGTATATGGAACTGTACCTAACCTGTATATGGAACTATACCTAACCTGTATATGGAACTGTACCTAACCTGTATATGGAACTGTACCTAACCTTTATATGGAACTGTACCTAACCTTTATATGGAACTGTACCTAACCTGTATATGGAACTGTACCTAACCTGTATATGGAACTGTATCTAACCTGTATATGGAACTATACCTAACCTGTATATGGAACTATACCTAACCTGTATATGGAACTATACCTAACCTGTATATGGAACTATACCTAACCTGTATATGGAACTGTACCTAACCTGTATATGGAACTATACCTAACCTGTATATGGAACTGTACCTAACCTGTATATGGAACTATACCTAACCTGTATATGGAACTGTACCTAACCTGTATATGGAACTATACCTAACCTGTATATGGAACTATACCTAACCTGTATATGGAACTGTACCTAACCTGTATATGGAACTATACCTAACCTGTATATGGAACTATACCTAACCTGTATATGGAACTATACCTAACCTGTATATGGAACTGTACCTAACCTGTATATGGAACTATACCTAACCTGTATCTATACCTAACCTGTATATATTCCTAACCTGTATATATTCCTAACCTGTATCTATTCCTAACCTGTATCTATTCCTAACCTGTATCTATTCCTAACCTGTATCTATTCCTAACCTGTATCTATTCCTAACCTGTATCTATTCTTAACCTGTATCTATTCCTAACCTGTATCTATACCTAACCTGTATCTATTCCTAACCTGTATCTATTCCTAACCTGTATCTATTCCTAACCTGTATCTATTCCTAACCTGTATATGGAACTATACCTAACCTGTATATGGAACTATACCTAACCTGTATATGGAACTGTATCTAACCTGTATATGGAACTATACCTAACCTGTATATGGAACTGTACCTAACCTGTATATGGAACTGTACCTAACCTGTATATGGAACTATACCTAACCTCTATATGGAACTATACCTAACCTGTATATGGAACTGTACCTAACCTGTATATGGAACTGTACCTAACCTGTATATGGAACTGTACCTAACCTGTATATGGAACTATACCTAACCTGTATATGGAACTGTACCTAACCTGTATATGGAACTGTACCTAACCTGTATATGGAACTATACCTAACCTGTATATGGAACTATACCTAACATATATGAGGAACTGTACCTAACCTTTGTGTGGAAATGTACCTATCCTTTGTGTGGAACTGTACCTAACATGTATGAGGAACTGTACTTTATTTTTTTTGTCATTTTAGCAGACACTCTTATCCAGAGCGACTTACAGTTAGTGAGTGCATACATTTTTCATACTGGCCCCCCGTGGGAAACGAACCCACAACCCTGGCGTTGCAAGCGCCATGCTCTACCAACTGAGCTACAGGGGACTTACCCAACCTGTATGTGGAACTATTCCTAACCTGTATCTATACCTAACCTGTATCTATTCCTAACCTGTATCTATTCCTAACCTGTATATATTCCTAACCTGTATCTATTCCTAACCTGTATCTATTCTTAACCTGTATCTATTCCTAACCTGTATCTATACCTAACCTGTATCTATTCCTAACCTGTATCTATTCCTAACCTGTATCTATACCTAACCTGTATCTATTCCTAACCTGTATCTATACCTAACCTGTATCTATACCTAACCTGTATCTATTCCTAACCTGTATCTATTCCTAACCTGTATCTATTCCTAACCTGTATATATTCCTAACCTGTATCTATACCTAACCTGTATCTATACCTAACCTGTATCTATTCCTAACCTGTATCTATACCTAACCTGTATCTATTCCTAACCTGTATCTATTCCTAACCTGTATCTATATATAACCTGTATCTATTCCTAACCTGTATCTATATATAACCTGTATGTGGAAGTGTACCTAACCTGTATCTATACCTAACCTGTATCTATAACTAACCTGTATGTGGAAGTGTACCTAACCTGTATCTATATATAACCTGTATGTGGAGCTATAGTTACCCTGTATGTGGAACTACAACTAACCTAGAACAATACTTTACCACTATCCAAGATGGCGTAGCAGTGCGGTCGTCGGGTTCTGTTGTGTGTCAGTGTAAATAGCCTATTTATTTTTTATTTTTTTGTCTTTTTCGTATATATTTCCGTATCACACTTTTCATCCTTCTTCTAAATATACTTTCCTGCAACCCGCCTCGCTCAATGTGAAACGGATTCTATTATTTACTTACCTTTTATCTAGAATCAACAGTTGAAACTAGCTAGCCAGCTAACTAGCTACTTGCTATTAGCCACCGTTTGCGGTTTTCACCCAGAACATCTGATTTTCTGCCGGAATAACTGAATCACTGGACCTTCAAACCGGATCGCAACTAGCTAGCCGCAACCGAATGGATGTTGCTGTTGGCTAATCACCACTGCCCCCGAAGCAAGCACCAGTTAGCCTTGAGCAAGCCTTGAGCCAGGCCCATATCCCAGCTATGTACCTCTCTGTCTACCGGACCGGAGTAGCCAGCTAACTAGCTACTTGCTATTAGCCACCGTTAGAGGTTTTTCACCATTGTCCGTGGCCTGCACTACCTACCTGCCAGCTCTAGCCTGGACTATTATCGGCCAGTCTGCACTGTCTGCACAGCGCGTTATCGACCCAGAACATATCAGATTTTCTGCCGGAATCACTGAATCACTGGACCTTTAACACTGGATCATCGCAACTAGCTAGCTGCAACCAAATGGATGTTGATGTTGGCTAATCAGTCTTGAGCTGGCCTCGAGTCAGGCCCATCTCCCGGCTATCTACCTCTCTGTCAACCGGACGGGACCTCCTAGTGTCGACACGGAGCCCCGCAAATCCATCACGACTGGTCTAGCGACGTAAACGTCTGTGGTTTCAACAGTCTTCCCCGTTGCGACGACCACAAAGATCCATCTGGTAGCCACGGCCCGCTAGCACACGCAAACAACAGCCATGCTTCCTGCTCGCCTGTGCTGTAGCACCAATTCGAACTGCTCCCGACTCACATATTGCTGTTCACTGGACCTTATGATCCCTCAGCTGCACAGCTGATGCCTGCTGGACTGTTCCTTTAAACGGTACCCTGTCCTGTTTATCTGTTTAGCCTCAGCCCAAACTTTCATCGCCATTACCAGTTGTTGTCTTAGCTCTCTCGAATAACACCTGTGATTGCTTTATGCCTCTCTCCCATGTCAATATGCCTTGCCTATTGCTGTTCCACTTAGTTCTTATTATACATTTCACTGTAGAGCCCAAAGTCCCTCTCAAACTGCCTCAAATAGCTCCTTTGTTCCACCCCCATACACGCGGAGACCGGCTCAAATCGGTACCTCCAGTGATACTATCTCTTTCATTGTTACCCAACGCTTAGGTTTACCTCCAATGTATCCTTGTTTGTACATAATGCCCTGAATCTATTCTACAACGCCTGGACATCTGCCCCTTTTCTCTGTACCAAACGCACTAGAAGACCAGTTCTTAAAGCCTTTAGCCGTATCCTTATTCTAGTCCTCCTCTATTCCTCTGGTGATGCAGAGGTTAACCCAGGCCCTGCAGCCCTCAGTATCACTCCTACTCCCCAGGAACTATCATTTGTTGACTTCTGTAACCATAAAAGCCTTGGTTTTTTGCATGTTAACATCAGAAGCCTCCTCCCTAAGTTTGAGTTATTCACTGCGTTAGCACACTCCGCCAACCCTGATGTTCTAGAAGTGTCTGAATCCTGTCTTAAGAAGGCAGAGCTCTATCATACTATCCAGGTCTGTGCCCAAACAGTTTGAGCTCCTACTTCTAAAAATCCACCTTTCCAGAAATAAGTCTCTCACTGTTGCCACTTGCTACAGCCCCCCCTCAGCCCCCAGCTGTGCCCTGTACACCATATATGAATTGATTGCCCCCATTTATCCTCAGAGTTCGTACTGCTTGGTGACCTAAACTGGAATGTGCTTAACACCCCGGCCATCCTACAATCCAAACTAGATGCCCTCAATCTCACACAAATTTTTAAGGAACCTACCAGGTACAACCCTAAATCCGTAAACATGGGCACCCTCATAGATATTATCCTGACTAACTTACCATCTAAATACACCTCCGCTGTCTTCAACCAGGATCTCAGCAATCACTGCCTTATTGCCTGTTTCCGTAAACAGGTCCGCGGTCAAATGACCACCCCTCATCACTGTCAAACGCTCCATAAAACACTTTAGCGAGCAGGCCTTCCTAATTGACCTGGCCCAGGTATCCTGGATGGATATCGATCTCATTCCGTCAGTAAAGGATGCCTGGTTGTTCTTTAAAAGTGCTTTCCTCTCAATCTTAAATAAACATGCCCCATTCAAAAAATGCAGTACTAAGAACAGATATAGCCCCTGGTTCTCCCCAGACTTGACTGCCCTTGACCAGCACAAAAACATCCTGTGGCGTACTGCATTAGCATCAAATAGCCCCCGAGATATGCAACTTTTCAGGAAGTTAGGAACCAATATACACAAGCAGTTAGGAAAGCAAAGGCTAGCTTTTCAAACAGAAATTTGCATCCTGTAGCACTAACTCCAAAAACGTTTTGGGACACTGTAAAGTCCATGGAGAATGAGAGCACCTCCTCTCAGCTGCCCACTGCACTGAGGCTAGGAAACACTATCACCACCGATAAAGCTACAATAATCGAGAATTTCAACAAGCATTTTGCTACGGCTGGCCATGCTTTCCACCTGGCTACTACTACCCCGGCCACCAGCTCTGCACCCTCCGCTGCAACTTGCCCATGCTTCTCCTTTACACAAATTCAGACCGCTGATGTTCTGTGTCAAGGGGTGCTGAAGGTGGGTGTGGTGCAGGAATCAAGCACAGGACGCAGAAGCTCAGTCCAAAAGACTTTAGTGAAATATTCACGGAGTAAATGAGCACAATAAGCCCGGAAGCGAAATAACGGCGCACACAGGCGTCAAATAAACGGTGCACTAACATGTGCGAATACCTCTCCAAAACCCTGGAGGGAAGTACGTAGCTCAAAACACCAAAACAGAAGAGCAATCACACACAAACACAGACACACACAACGAGACTTAAATAGGACACTAACGAGGACTAACTAGACACAGGTGTACAACATCAAGACAAAACCAAACGAACATGAAACATAGATCGGTGGCAGCTAGTACTCCGGGGACGACGACCGCCGAAGCCTGCCCGAACCAGGAGGAGGAGCAGCCTCGGCCGAAACCGTGACAGCATCCCCCCCCCCCCCCCCCCCCCCTTGACGCACGGCTCCAGCCGTGCGCCGACCCCGGCCTCCGGGACGACCAGGAGGACGCGGAGCAGGGCACGCGGGATGGTCCCGGTGGAACTCCGACAGGAGAGATGGGTCTAGGATGTCCCTCCGCGGCACCCAGCACCGCTCCTCCGGGCCGTACCCCTCCCACTCCACGAGATACTGGAGACCCCCCATCCGGCGCCTTGAGTCCAAGATGGACCGAACGGTGTACGCCGGAGCCCCCTCGATGTCCAGTGGGGGCGGAGGGGGTGTGGGTGCACTGTCCCCAGCTGATTTTCGGCCATGGGGTGTCGCCATTTCGCATTTTAGGACGGATTTCACTAGGGGAACCAGAGGAGGGCTCCTTCAGTCACACATGCCCAGATGGGTGCTCATGTCTGGCTTGGGGGAGACCCCGAGGGGCATGGGGGTTGCGGGTGTGGGATGTTTGGGGTGGGGGTGCACTAAACCCCAGCTGATTTTCGGCCATGTGGTTGCGCCAATTCGCATTTTAGGACGGATTTCACTAATTAAACTAGAGTAGGGCTCCTTCAGTCATACATGGGCGGGTGGGTGCCCATGGCTGGCTCCACCCCCACCCGGATTCGTCCACAAGGGGGCGCCACCTGTCCTTTTAGGACGGTTTACACTATGAGAACCAGGGGATGGCTCCTGACTCACACATGGACGTGCTGGGTGCCCATGGCCGGCTTGGGGAGACCCCAAGGGGGGGCCCCACCACCCCACCCGGATTCGTCCACAAGGGGGCGCCACCTGTCATTTTAGGACGGTTTACACTATGTGAACCAGGGGATGGCTCCTGACTCACACACATGGACGTGCTGGGTGCCCATGTTCGGCTTGGGGGAGACCCCAAGGGGGGGCCCCAACCCCCCCCACCCGGATTCGTCCACAAGGGGGCGCCACCTGTCATTTTAGGACGGTTTTCACTAGGAGAACCAGAGGAGGCTCCTTCAGTCACACATGCCCAGGATGGGTGCTCATGTCTGGCTTGGGGGAGACCCCGAGGGGCTTGGGGGTGTAGGGTGTTTGGGGTGGGGGTGCACTACCCCCCAGCTGATTTTCGGCCATGGGGTGGCGCCAATTCGCATTTTAGGACGGATTTCACTAATTAAACTAGAGTAGGGCTCCTTCAGTAATACAAGGGCGAGTGGGTGCCCATGGCTGGCTTGGGGGAGACCCGAGACCCCCAAGGGGGCCCCCCCCCCACCCGGATTCGTCCACAAGGGGGCGCAACCTGTCATTTTAGGACGGTTTTCACTAGGAGAACCAGGGGATGGCTCCTGACTCACATATGGACGTGCTGGGTGCCCATGGCCGGGTTGGGGGGCACCCCAAGGGGGGGGGCCAAACCCCCCTTAACCGTTCACCATGTAATCGGACGGTTTTCACTAGGAGAACCAGGGGATGGCTCCTGACTCACACATGGGTGTGCTGGGTGCCCATGGCTGGGTTTGGGGGGGACCCCAAGGGGGGGCAAACCCCCCCCACCGGATTCAACCACAAGGGGGCGCCACCTGTCACTTTAGGACGGTTTTCACTAGGAGAACAAGGGGGTGGCTCCTGACTCACACATGGGCGTGCTGGGGGTCATTGGCCGGGTTGGGGGGGGACCCCAAGGGGGGGACAAACCCCCCTTAACCGTTCACCATGTAATCGGACGGTTTTCACTAGGAGAACCAGGGGATGGCTCCTGACTCACACATGGGCGTGCTGGGTGCCCATTGCTGGGTTGGGGGGGGACCCCAAGGGGGGGCAAACCCCCCCACACGGATTCGACCACAAGGGGGCGCCACCTGTCATTTTAGGACGGTTTTCACTAGTAGAACCAGGGGATGGCTCCTGACTCACACATGGGCGTGCTGGGGGTCCATGGCCGGGTTGGGGGGGAACCCCAAGGGGGGGGCAAACCCCACTTAACCGTTCACCATGTAATCGGATGGTTTTCACTAGGAGAACCAGAGGATGGCTCCTGAGTCACACATGGCCGAAATGGGAGGTCTTTGTCGGATTGGGGTGGAGGGTCAGACACCCCACATGGTAACCCTCCAGTTTTCACTAGGAGAACCAGGGACCGGCTCCTTCAGTCACACATGCCCAGGATGGGTGCTCATGTCCGGCTTGGGGGAGACCCCAAGGGGCTTGTGTGTTGGGGATGGGGGGTGTTGGGGGTGGGGGTGCACTGCCACCCAGCTGATTTTCGGCCATGGGGTGGCGCCATTTCACATTTAGGACGGATTTCACTAGGAGAACCAGAGGAGGGCTCCTTCAGTCACACATGCCCAGGATGGGTGCTCATTTCTGGCTTGGGGGAGACCCCAAGGGGCTTGGGGGTTGGGGGTGGGGGGTGGTGGGGGTGTGGGTACACTGCCCCCCAGCTGATTTTCGGCCATGGGGTGGCGCCATTTCGCATTTTAGGACGGATTTCACTAGGAGAACCAGAGTAGGGCTCCTTCAGTCATACATGGGCGGGTAGGTGCCCATGGCTGGGGGGCCCACCCGGATTCGTCCACAAGGGGGCGCCACCTGTCATTTTAGGACGGTTTACACTATGAGAACCAGGGGATGGCTCCTGACTCACACAAGGACGTGTTGGGTGCCCATGGCCGGCTTGGGGGAGACCCCAAGGGGGGGCATCCCCCCCCCCACACGGATTCGTCCACAAGGGGGCGCCAACTGTCATTTTAGGAGGGTTTACACTATGACAATCAGGGGATGGCTCCTGACTCACACATGGACGTGCTGGGTGCCCATGGCCGGCTTGGGGGTGACCCCAAGGGGGGCCCCAACCCCCCCACCCGGATTCATCCACAAGGGGGAGCCACCTGTCATTTTAGGACGTTTTTCACTATGAGAACCAGGGGATGGCTCCTGACTCACACATGGACGTGCTGGGTGCCCATGGCCGGCTTGGGGTAGAAACCAAGGGGGGGCCCCACCCCCCCCACCCGGATTCATCCACAAGGGGGCGCCACCTGTCATTTTAGGACGTTTTTCACAATGAGAACCAGGGGATGGCTCCTGACTCACACATGGACGTGCTGGGTGCCCATGGCCGGGTTGGGGGGGGGACCCCAAGGGGGGGCACCCCCCCACCCAGATTCGACCACAAGGGTGCGCCACCTGTCATTTTAGGACGGTTTTCACTAGGCGAACCAGGGAGTGGCTCCTGACTCACACATGGGCTTGCTGGGGGTCATTGGCCGGGTTGGGGGGGGACCCCAAGGGGGGTGCAAACCCCCTTAAATGTTCACCATGTAATCGGACGGTTTCACAAGGAGAACCAGGAGATGGCTCCTGACTCACACATGGGCGTGCTGGGGGTCCATGGCCGGGTTGGGGGGGACCCCCAAGGGGGGGCAAACCCCACTTAAACCGTTCACCTGGAAATCGGATGGTTTTCACTAGGAGAACCAGGGGATGGCTCCTGAGTCACACATGGCCGAAATGGGTGCTCTTGGTCGGATTGGGGTGGAGGGTCAGACACCCAACATGGTAACCCTCCGGTTTTCACTAGGAGAACCAGGGACCGGCTCCTGAGTCACACAAGGCCGAAATGGGTGCTCTTGGTCGGATTAGGGTGGAGGGTCAGACACCCCACATGGTATCCCGACGGTTTTTCACTAGGAGAACCAGGGGAGGGCTCCTTCAGTCACACATGCCCAGGATTGGTGCTCATGTCTGGCTTGGGGGAGACCCCAAGGGGCTTGGGGGTTGGGGGTGGTTTGTGTTGGGGGTGTGGGTGAACTGCCCCCCAGCTGATTTTCGGCCATGGGGTGGCGCCATTTCGCATTTTTGAACGGATTTCACTAGGAGAACCAGAGGAGGGCACCTTCAGTCACACATGCCCAGGATGGGTGCTCATGTCTGGCTTGGGGGAGACCCCGAGGGGCTTGGGGGTTGGGGGGTGGGGGGTGTTTGGGGTGGGGGTGCACTACCCCCCAGCTGATTTTCGGCCATGGGGTGGCGCAAATTCGCATTTTAGGACGGATTTCACTAATTAAACTAGAGTAGGGCTCCTTCAGTCATACATGGTCGGGTGGGTGCCCATGGCTGGCTTGGGGGAGACCCCAAGGGGGGGGCCCACCCGGATTCGTCCACAAGGGGGCGCCACCTGTCATTTTAGGACTGTTTACACTATGAAAACCAGGGGATGGCTCCTGACTCACACATGGACGTGCTGGGTGCCCATGGCCGGCTTGGGGGAGACCCCAAGGGGGGGCACCCCCCCCCCCCCACACGGATTCGTCCACAAGGGGGCGCCACCTGTCATTTTAGGACGGTTTTCACTATGAGAACCAGGGGATGGCTCCTGACTCACACATGGGCATGCTGGGTGCCCATGGCCGGCTTGGGGGAGACCCCAAGGGACCCCACCCCCCACACCCGGATTAGTCCACAAGGGGTTGCCACCTGTCATTTAGGACGGTTTTCACTAGGAGAACCAGGGGATGGCTCCTGACTCACACATGGACGTGCTGGGTGCCCATGGCCGTGTTGGGGGGGGACCCCAAGGGGGGGCAAACCCCCCCACCCAGATTCGACCAAAAGGGGGCGCCACCTGTCATTTTAGGACGGTTTTCACTAGGAGAACCAGGGGATGGCTCCTGAATCACACATGGGCGTGCTGGGTGCCAATGGCCGGGTTGGGGGGGGGACCCCAAGGGGGGGAAAACCCCCACCGGATTCGACCACAAGGGGGTGCCACCTGTCATTTTAGGACGGTTTTCACTATGAGAACCAGGGGATGGCTCCTGACTCACACATGGACGTGCTGGGTGCCCATGGCCGGCTTGGGGGAGACCCCAAGGGGGGGCCCCACCCCCCCCCCACCCGGATTCGTCCACAAGGGGGCGCCACCTGTCATTTTAGGACGGTTTTCACTATGAGAACCAGGGGATGGCTCCTGACTCACACATGGGCATGCTGGGTGCCCATGGCCGGCTTGGGGAAGACCCCAAGGGGCCCCACCCCCCACACATCCGGATTCGTCCACAAGGGGTTGCCACCTGTCATTTTAGGACGGTTTTCACTAGGAGAACCAGGGGATGGCTCCTGACTCACACATGGACGTGCTGGGTGCCCATGGCCGTGTGGGGGGGGACCCCAAGGGGGGGCAAACCCCCCACCCGGATTCGACCACAAGGGGGTGCCACCTGTCATTTTAGGACGGTTTTCACTAGGAGAACAAGGGGGTGGCTCCTGACTCACACATGGGCGTGCTGGGGGTCCATTGCCGGGTTGGGGGGGGACCCCAAGGGGGGGACAACCCCCCCTTAACCGTTCACCATGTAATCGGACGGTTTTCACTAGGAGAAACATGGGGTGGCTCCTGACTCACACATGGGCGTGCTGGGGGGGGGGGCCCAAGGGGGGGGGGGGGGGGGCAAACCCCCCTTAACCGTTCACCTGGAAATCGGATGTTTTTCACTAGGAGAACAGCTCCTAGGGGCTGCCTGCTCTGCCCCCCTGTGGACAGGTTCACTCACTCACACAGACACACCTATTCACTTGTGCATGCAGGCCCACAGGCATTGGTCCAGGGTGATCAGGCCTATAATTTGAGACCATTTGGGAAAAGATTAGAGCTTTCTGTCATTTTGAAACTCCCACAGGTATTTTTGCTGACATCCATGCAGGCCCACATTGACCTTGTGACCTCTGGAGCACCATGCATCTTGTTCTACACTCCCTGCCTAGTAAAGGACATCTCCCATGGGCCTGAGAGTACAGCTCACTCCATGGACCTCCATGCCTCTATTTAAACACTCTCTGCCTATTAAAACACTCTCACCCATGGGCCTGAGAGTACAGCTCACTCCCTGGTCATCCAGAGGTGCAGCACGCTAGGAGAAAGGGGCTGCCTGCTCTGGCCCCCTGTAGGACAGGTTCACTCACTCACACAGACACACACATACACACCTTTTCACTTGGGGGTTTCTCCCTCATGCCCTGCTGACATCCATTCAGGCCCACATTGACCTTGTGACCTCTGGAGCTCCATGCATCTTGTTCTACACTCCCTACCTAGTAAAACCCTTTCTCACATGGGCCTGAGAGTACAGCTCATTTGAGACCATTTGGGAAAAGATTTTCTGTCATTGTTAAATGCCCACAAGAAGTTTCACATTATACTGCTGTTTTGAATGTACATCAAAACCAGGTAGTTTTGAGGTTGAATAGCTACTTGGGTTGGATGGTTCCACTGAAATTACCAACAGGCCTTTAATTTGAGACCATTTGGGTAAAGATTAGAGCTTTCTTTCCATTTTAAATCACACCAGTCAATATGTAATATAAATCTGATTTGGTTGAAGTGCTGGGAAGAACTACTCCACAGGAGATCCACGTTGCCTTTCAACTTTTTTCAAATAGGTTAAATCCTTCCAAAATGTCAAATGTGTGATTAGGCAACCCTATATATATTCTAATGCTGTTACTTTCATTTGAAAAATGTTTAAATGCTGTGTGGATCTTCTGTGGAGCTGTTTTTTTACAACATTTCAACCTCCCTCCTCCCTGACCCAACAGCATAATGCATGGAGAATGGCATGTTATATATGAACATTCATTTTGAAGACAATTGCCCACCCAAGGTGTTGTCGCCTAGGCCATTGCATCCTTTTCATTGCCCAACGAGACATTCCGGTGCAGGAAGAACTGTTGTTTGACTATGGGGTGTCAAGAAAATATTTTGGTGGAGAAGGATAAGATTTGGAATGGCTTGACAGCTAGGACAGTCAGCACGGAATCACCAATAGCTGATGGGACTCAAAAATATCCTTAAACCCCTTTTTAAAATGTACATCTGTAATTTTGTAATATATTTAGCCATGCATGTTCAACTTAAATTTCAGTTTTGGGTATCTGCACTTTAAAATAAACAACACATTTAAAAGAAAACCTGCATATTGTTTTTATTTTCACCCTTGTCTTTGCAGATGCCATCTTCCTAAAAAATGTCTCAGGTGTTGTCAGGCCATTGTTCTGATGTTTGAAGCTCCTCAAGTTGAGGAATTTCACACCTCTGTCTGGGGGTTTCACAAGCCGAAAGGTTTAGATAGGAATTATTATGGGCAGTAGTCTGAATTGTGGCATGGATGTAGCTCAGTTGGTAGAGCATGGTGTTTGCAATGCCAGGGTTGTGGGTTCGATTCCCACTGGGGGAAGGTATGAAAAAAATGCCAGGGTTGAAACAATGCCAGGGTTGAAATCTGACCTCCAGAGGTATTGTGAGGTGTGAAGCTGAATGAGCCATCTCATTTGCGTATGTGTAAATCTAGCCTGAATGGAACATTTTATTGTGGAAAGAGGTTGGGCCAATCTGATTGTATATATACTGACCAAGGCAACAGTATATACTCCACTTCAGAAAAGAGAATTCAACTGAGAGCAACGACAACACTCTTTCCTTCTGGGAGCTGATATTTTGGATTATTGCTTTTTTCCTTATTCTGCAGAGATTTCTTCGTGATTGTGTTATTACTTCCTTCATTTTTCAGCAAGATGGCATCTGCAAATGCAACTGGTTCAAGGTAATTTATCTCTATAATTATTCAATGTATATTACTGTTAGTATGGTGCTGTTATTAATGTTAGTAGTAGGCCCAAAATGAAGCATGACCTAAATTCGATGTGCTTTTGGTGAGAGAGCATTAGAAGCTTTGAGGCCAGAAACACAATTAAACCACAGTAACGTTGCTGTTACTAATGTTAGCAGTAGCTCTGCTAGCACCAGTAATAATAGGTGTGTAAGTATTGACATACTGCTAGTAACTTCATTACATGTACTTACTGTGCATTTACTGTCTTACAGAAAACAAAGAAGGATCCCTTTTGTCTGCAGATTTTGCTTGAAGAACCAGGACACCCTCTCTCTACACCTCAGCAGAGTGTGCATGAAGTTAAAAACAAAACAAGAGATTGTTCAAGAAGTCGCCGCTGCCCGAGATTCCATGATAGAGCATCTTGGCAAAGGCAGGATCTTTGACTACAGCTTACTGAGCTGTATTGTTATACAACAAAGCGCACTCCGAATCCTGATCAAGAAGCTTGAAGAAACGGGTCATATTGTTAAGAACAAGCCAGAAGTCAAACAAGCACCTGTGTAAGCTATTTCTTACACTGATAAAATAATATATATGCAAGTTACATCATATTTCAACTCATTATAACTGTTGTCCAATTATGTTTGATTGTAATATAATATAATTGTTTTTGTTTATCTGTATGATATTTCAGCCAAGTGGAAGTGGCTCATGTGTTGACACCAACTGAAGATGCAGATGCAGATGCTGAATCAGACAACAACACGGAGGATGACCAGTCTGCCTTTGTACCAACCGTAAGTAAATACAAATATAAATAATCTCATAAACAACTACTACACATAAGTATATAAGTGAACATGGATGTATTTTATTGATTCTAATCTGCATACCAAATGTTTTCCAGACCAATGAACCAGTCATGGGACAACAAACTGAGAAAGGCAATGCAAATGAGTGGTTTGTACCAAAAGCACCCTCTGGATTGTGATCTGCTGGCTGGATTTGCCAAATATCTCCGCGATGACCACAACATTCCCAATTTCAAACAGGAGGTATGTACAGCAATTTTACTTTAATTTAACTGTTGAAATATTTTAATGAGAATTACTTAATTACAAAGTAGTTATTAACTATGCAACTAACATTATTTTCATTTTCATGTACAGGTTGCAAATGTGTCTAGGTTTTTGTTTTACATGGACTCCACCAAACCTTCCCTGGAGTTTGTCAATAAATTGGAGCAAAGCAGGTCCTTTTTTACCAAGCTTGCAAACATTGGACAGAAGAAGCAAACAATTGCAAACTACATGAAGAATCTGAAGAGGTTTCTTCGCTACATCACGACGTCAACAAACCTCATCCAGACAGAAAGGAGCTTGTATGAGCAATGCAAGCATTTCCAGGACTGCCTGAATGATTTACAGAAGTCCATGAGCAAGCAGGTGTCTCAGGAAATTACCAGGAAAAGGTGTATATATTTAAATTGATCCTCACGGAAATGTAGTTAACATTTTAAGTGTATATTGTTGTCGTTCTTCAAATCATTAATGTATTATTGTTTTTCTGCAGGTACACACAGATGATGACAGTTGCAAAGACACCAAAAGAATGTGTGGCAGTCTTGGAGGTGGCCAAGAAAGACTTTCTGGGTGTCATTGGGAAGGCCATGAGTAAAGAATCTTTGGATGAACCTGAACAACTGCTCATGCTGTACTACCTGGAGTCTCTGCTCATGCTGAAACATCTCCAAAGGGCTGGAGTTGTAAAAAATATGACCGTAAGTTAACTAATGTCATTTAATTGCTATAATGTTGAATCGTATTTGCTTTTTCGGCATATGTTTTATTGATATGTCACATTTTTTATTGTAGCTGAACGAATGGCTCTCAAGGAAGGAGTGCATCTTGCCAAATGGTGAGAAATGGACTGTCATCTGTGTTAAGCAACACAAGACAGGGACACAGCAGGTGGCAACCGTTTCGTTAGACGAGGAGGAAGATGCTGTAAGTATATTTACCACAATCTGGTTATTGTGAATGAGATTGATTTAATACAAACCTGGTAAATATGTTTTTTTTGTCTACATTTTCAGTGGTTGGATACGTACTACCGACGCGTTCGACCAGCTTTTCTTCAAAAATGTGATGACGTGGAAGAAGATGAGAGATTCTTCATTTCCACAGCTGGAAGAGCCATCTACAACCCTTCCAATGACCTACAAAGGTTTCATGCCAAGTAAGTCGAACACTGTTAAGAACAACACTGTTTTTTATCATTACACAATACTTTTATGACAGTACAGTTTTCTAAAACCAAAACTGATTATTCTTGTTCTTTCATCAGATACAAACTCCCCAACATCACCAGCCAGGTAGCAAGGCACATTTTTGAGACACATACCAAAGCCAACTTCACGGATGCAGAGAAGGCACTTTATGCTGACTACTTGGCCCATACAACTGCTACAGCTGACAGGCACTACCGCATGAAGACACCACTCAATGCCTGCATGGGAATGAAGCTGATCTCCAAAGTTGCCATGTCCAGTGAATCTGAGTAAGTATTTATACTCATTATATAAATGACCATTTACAATGTCTTGTAAAGTTGTTACATCTGGCTAACACGTTTTTTGTTATTTTCCCTTTTTCAAGTAATGAGACTGCAGGCCCCTCCTCCGCAAGCACAAGTTGTAGAACAGGAGCTTTGTCCAGCAGCCAAACGTTGGATGAGGCACAGGCCTTGAACCTCTTCTATCAAAGCTTCCCTGTCACAATTGATGGACAATCAATCAAAAAGAAGGACAGACTACTGATTGCAGGAAGGCATGAGAGACACTGCTATGACAAGTGGAGAAACCAGCAAGAGAAAATGAGACGGGATTATGTGATCGGTAAGATGCAGCTAAAATACAATAGACTGAATACAATTTTAACATATTAGGTATTACGAGAATGTACTTGATTTAGTCACATAACTACGACTGTAAGTAGTCCTGGATAAGGGCTTCTGCTATTGAGTAAATGACATTAATAATAACACATGTATTTTTGTCTTTGCATTGTTACAGCTCACTTCCCCAGAAGAGAACCCACTGCCAGAAAAGCAGAGAAATACATTAAACGGCAGAACTGGGAGAAGAACAAAGTGAAGGTGGAGGATGTCCTTCGTTACTGGCAACCTTCAACCAACATTGACACAAAAAATGAAAACAAAGCAATTATTGAAACTGGTGAAGTCCCAGAAGTGGAGAGGATTGTACATTTCCATGACCCTGTCAAAGGAAGAAAGGTCATGACAACACGGAAATTTGCTGAAGGGGAAGTCGTCTGTGACTACCACGGTCTCCCACTCTCAGGGAAGCAGGGGAAGAGAACTTTTGGCAGCAACAGATGAAGACGAGATGGGGTACCTATATTTCTACAGGGATGTATCAGGGAAAACGTGCTGCATAGATGCCAAGACTGTGCCCTGCCCTTGCCACCCAGAGAAGGACACAATTGGACGGAGGATCAACCACTCCAGAAAGAGAAGCAACATTAAAGGTCAGCTTCAGCAACTTGAAGAGGATGGCAAAGTGTGGAACGTCATCCTTTTCATTGCCCAACGAGACATTCCGGTGCAGGAAGAACTGTTGTTTGACTATGGGGTGTCAAGAAAATATTTTGGTGGAGAAGGATAAGATTTGGAATGGCTGACAGCTAGGCCAGTCAGCACGGAATCACCAATAGCTGATGGGACTCAAAAATATCCTTAAACCCCTTTTTAAAATGTACATCTGTAATTTTGGTAATATATTTAGCCATGCATGTTCAACTTAAATTTCAGTTTTGGGTATCTGCACTTTAAAATAAACAACACATTTAAAAGAAAACCTGCATGTTGTTTTTATTTTCATCCTTGTCTATGGCAGATGCCATCTTGGATGTAATATTTCATCATCATTCTTTATCAGACACCGTTTCTATGGTCCCCTTGTAACCTTCCTTGATGAGCTCGATCAGGCCTGTAGAGCTGGTGGCGTGACCTATGTCATTGTGTGGGTAATGTCAGGTTCCACTATGCTCATATGATGCAAGCATGGTTTCAGGCCCATGCACAATTTACCAGCCTGTATTTACCCCCATACTCTCCTTTCCTTAACACGATTGAGGAAATTTTCTTCACATGGAGATGGAAGGTTTATGATAGGCGCCCTCATGAACAAGTCACTCTTCTCCAGGCCAAGGATGACGCATGCAATGACATCACGGCAGACCAGTGTCAGGCCTGGATTCGCCATGGCCAAAGGTTTTTTCCAAGATGTTTGGCTAATGAAAACATCCATTGTGATGTAGATGAGAACCTGTGGCCAAAACCACAATAATAATAATAATAATATGCCATTTAGCAGACGCTTTTATCCAAAGCGACTTACAGTCATGCGTGCATACATTTTTTTATTTTTAGACAGAGTTGATGAAAATGTAGAAGTACAGTAATCACTCCTATGTTTAGCTTTTTACAGTACAAGCAAGCAAGTTGAGGAACACTGCATTTGATGTTTTACAGTACTGTATTGTTTTTCATCAATATTTTTCAGATTTTGTTCAATGATTCCACTGTGTCTGTGGTATTCTCTCTACTTCTGCAGTACTTCTACAGGGATGTATTTACATGTAGTACCATAATGAAACATGTATCACCTATTTTGTACTACAATATTTACAGTTTTTTTTTTTGCCTATTGCTTACACACTTTTTGCAGAATTTGGCTCATTATGTCAAAACTCAACACACAAGCCAATCAGACATAACACTTGGAGATTAACAACTCACATATATGCCAAAATGAAACACTGCCATCAAAACTTAACACTCCTTTCTACAAATGAAATTCTTGCAACAAAACCATACACACAAGCAACATTTGAATTACACTTTCATATCACTAGAAACACACTGATGGGCTTTATATAAAACACTGCAGTCTTCGTGTTTCTATTTTTATTGTCATTTTATTGTCATTATCTTCTGTAAAACTCAAAAGTAGAATTTTTGCAGTAATCAAACAGTATTTACAAAAAAGTTTTTACAAAAAAACAAACATTCTTACAGAAATTCTTAACATCAAATTTAGCAACAAACAAAAGTAAAAAAACTAAACAATTACTGGATAAATTGCTATTGGGGGAAAAAACATATACTTGTTTTGTGTGGTGGGGGGCGGGGGGGATTATGGATCACGCCTTCTGTTCGGATCTGGCCACAAGACCTCGTCAACATCACAGGCAATGTCCTCGCGGGCTAGGCATCGGGGAAAATATCGCCTTGTGTGCCGAATCCACCCTTGGATTGATCACACCTCAATGTCTCCACATGCCTCTTCCATTGCTTGCAGAAGAGTCATGCGGGCATGTGGTTGCCGATCATATACTTTCCACCGCCACGCTGAAAAGAATTCCTCGATTGCATTTAGAGAGGGGCTGTAAGGGGAAAGGTATAAAACTGTGAAATGATTATGGTTGTTGAACCAATCTCGGACCAGAGCAGCCCGGTGGAAACTAACATTATCCCAGATGACAACAAACCTGGGCTGCTGTGGTCTGTCCTGCACAACTGCATGTAGTGCATCTAGAAATGCAATGATCTGTCCTGTATTGTAGGGAGCTAGAGTGGCATGATGATGCAGGACTCCTTCGACACTAATTGCAGCACACAAGGTGATATTTCCCCACGCTGCCCAGGGACATTTACAACAGCCCTTTGTCCAACTACGTTACGGCCCGACGCCTGGTTTTGGCCAGATTGAAGCCTGCCTCATCCACGTAGATGAACTAATGCGGCAGATCGGCGACATCAAACTCCAGAAACCGTCTGTAACAGAAAATATTGAATATTGTTACTGAAAAACACATACAGGAACTACAATGTCTATATTTTCACACAAGTAGGGGCTGGGTTGGGTGAGTATAGACCAAAACTACAAGCTACAGGCAGGGCAGGTGGCAGAATAAACCCTCATTCCCACATCACAATATATAGTATGTAAAGTAAAGTGACACATACCTGCACATAATCATGGCGCAAGTCCTTGACCCTGACACTGTTCCTCTCAAATGGCACCCTGTACAGCTGCTTCATTCTGAAGTTATGTTTCTGTAGGATGCGACTTAGTGTAGAAATGCTGACCCTGTTGATATTGTTGAATTCATTTCCATTTGCAATTATGCGTTGTTGCAACTCACGAAGTCGGATTGCATTATTTTCTCGCACCATGTCACGCTCTGGCTCCGGGACTGTGTATTTTGAGCCAGGGTGTGTTCATTTGGTGGTGTTTGGTATTGGTTGTGTTGTGTTTCCTTGTTTGGTCGTGTGACTCCCAATCAGTGGTAACGAGTGTCAGCTGTCGGCTCGTTATCTCTGATTGGGAGCCATATTTAAACTGTCAGTGTTCACCTTAGTGTTGTGGGTTTTTGTTCCTTGTCAGTCATTGTAACTGAGGACTTCACGATTCGTCATTGTTTGTTGTTTTTTCGTAGTGAGTACTTTAATTTAATAAAGTCATGTTCACCTTCAACGCTGCGCATTGGTCCTCCTCATTAGACGATCGTGACACACCATTTCAATGATGGCAAGCTCTTGTTGTTGAGTGAAGAGCCGTTTCCCTTCCACCTTGAGGAGGTCGTCCAACCATTCTGTAGAAAATGCCACCACAAGATGTCATTGGTTAGGTTATTTTTCACATACTGTACTTTCAAACTGTACACAGTACTGCAACATCACAATGGTATTCCTTTACATATACAGTACTTCACTGTACTATCCATTTTTGTATAGTATAGTTACAGTTTTTTCTGATTGGTTAAGCACATTTTTTGTAACTATTGGCTATTTTTGCAAAACTCTACACACAAATAAGAAAACCTTTCACCCAATTATCAAAACATTGTAGTTCTCTTGCAAAAGCGAACACAGCTAGATTAACTCTTCACACCTTCTTAAAAATGGTGTTTTCGTATCAAACAGTAAACACAAGCCATCATCTACTAAGCACACAATGTGCCAACTACACACTGATGGTATGAATACAAAACACATCTGGCTTTTGCTTTCTCTGTGTACAGATGTCAATTTGAGGTCATACTTTTGTCATAGTGTCATGTAAACATACAAGGATCCAAACTTCAAGTATTGGTGTTTATTCACACTCATCAAAACCAAGACAAAGTCAGAACACAAAATAGTAATTTCACAAAAAAAAAATAAAAACAATCAGCCTACATCATGTCGTCTTTCTGGGGTACGGCCACAAAATTTCATCCACATCGCATGCGATATCCTCCAGTCCAAAGCACCCGGGAAAAATATCTCCTGAATGCCGTATCCAGGCCTGACATGATGCCTGGTCAATATCTCCACATGCCTCCTCCATTGCCTGTAAAAGGGCTACCTGTTGATGAGGATGACGGTCGTACGCTTTCCAGCGCCAGGCAGAGAAGAACTCCTCGATGGGATTTAAGAATGGAGAGTATGGAGGGAGGTTGAGTGCCATGAAGAATGAGTGGTCTGTAAACCAGTTGCGGACCAAAGCAGCCCTATGGAAACTAACATTGTCCCATATGATGACATATCGGGTATGCTCTGGTCTCTGAACAGTGAGCATGTCATGTAAGGTGTCCAGGAATGCAATAATGTGTGCAGTGTTGTATGGGCCTAAGGTTGCATGATGGTGAACAACACCATTTTGGCTTATAGCTGCACACATGGTTATGTTACCACCACGTTGTCCTGGGACATTGATGATGGCCCGGTGTCCAATAATGTTCCTGCCACGTCTCATGGTTTTACAGTTTTTCTCAATTGCTAAAACACTAAACCCTATTGTCTGAACCAAATGCTCAGTTGCCTGAACCCACTGATTGAATCAATCACTCTTTTGGCAAAACCGTAAGCACTTTTCACCTGTTTAGACATAACTTGCCAACACATTTTCATTGAGATGCACCCGTGCTGCATAATGGTGAGCACAGGTGACAAAAGTCAAACACAATTAGAGCACAGGCGTCACCACTTGAACACAACAACTCAAAATTGATCACACTTGTGGCTAATGATGTGAGGGAACATATACAGTAAGCCAGCTCAGAGAGCACTGGTTTGTGAGGCCCTACAATGGATAGAAATCTGAGAGGAAGAGTTCGTGTGAGAGGAGGTCGAGGTGGTCGAGGTGGTCAGCGAAGACAAAGAACAGTAATATCTGATGAAATCAGAGCTACTGTGATTGACCATGTTCTTGTCCATGGTATGAGCATGAGGGAGGCTGGACAAAGGGTACAACCAAACATCAGTAGATTCACTGTGTCCACCATAATCCGAAGATTTAGAGAAGAGAACAGGTAATTACCTTTTTTTTGACATTATAGTACAGTATGTAAATGTTGACAGCAATTACTGTATGACATACTATATACTGTACCACAGTATACTGTAAGTAAATATATGTTTCAGTACATCACTGTACCAATGTACTGTAGTATTGTAATGGAGGGTTGGTCTAACTGTTTGTAGGCCTAGTATTCCATGTATATTTTTTGTAACTCCATGTTCTCTTTTTGTAGAATTGAAAGACTGCCACATGGGGGTGGGAGGACAGGTATGTTCTCCCCACACCAAGAGACCCTAATTGTTGATATGGTCCGTGAGAACAATGCCATTAAACTGAGCGAAATTCAGCAGAAGATCATTGAGGACCATTTAAATTTTGAGGGTATCAACAGTGTCAGCCTCTCTACTGTTGATCGTGTCCTCAAGCGCAACAGACTGCGCATTAAACAGCTATACAGAGTGCCCTTTGATCGCAACTCAGACAGAGTCAAAGAGCAAAGATTCCAGTATGTACAGGTTGGCATATATCCAGACACATTCAATGTTGATTACTCTAAGTAGTGATTTACTGTGGTGGCCTAAATCACTTTTTCCGTATCACTTACAAAACTATATCTATTTCTACAGAGGGTTTTTCAACTGGATGCAATGGAAAGACCCCATCAATACATCTACATGGATGAAGCTGGGTTTAATCTCACCAAAAGGAGAAGGAAAGGCCGTAATGTGATTGGCCATCGGGCCATTGTTGGTGTTCCTGGGCAGCGTGGTGGCAATGTCACATTATGTGCTGCCATCAGCAATCATGGGGTTGTCCACCATCATGCCAACCTGGGGCCCTACAACACTCACCAGCTCCTCATTTTCCTCAATCACATGCGAGATGCTTTGTTAGGGCAGCAGGATGAGCATCCCATCTATGTTGTTGTTTGGGACAATGTCAGTTTTCACAGAGCCCTCCAGGTTAGAGAGTGGTACAATATGAACCAAGGTTTTATCAATCTTTGCCTTCCACCGTACTCCCCTTTCCTAAACCCCATTGAGGAATTCTTCTCCTCATGGCAGTGGAAGGTATATGAACGCCAACCTTACACCAGGGTAAATCTCCTGCAAGCCATGGGACTTGCCTGTGGTGACATAGGTGTGGAGGCATGCCAAGCCTGGATACGGCATGCCAGGGTTTTTTTCCCCCGTTGCCTGGCCGGACAAAATGTGGCCTTTGATGTGGATGAAGTCCTGTGGCCTGACCCAGTACGGAGACATGATGCTGTGGCTGAGTAATGCACTTATTTGTATATTTTTGTACTTTATTTTTACATGGGCTTACTGTACACAAGTGGCAAACGCATAAGATTTCTGTTTGTTTTTACAAGTGCTACATGTAAATGCACAAGATTTCTGTTCAGTGAACAATAAACATTTATTTCTCCAGCTTCATGTCCTGAGCATTGTGTTTTCTATTTTTCTACGTAGTGTTTAGTGACTGTTCAGTAATGTTTTATATTTTGATTGACTCTGGGCACGATTTGACAACATAGTTCAGTTTTGAGCACAGATTGAACTGTTTTGAGGTGAAGGTTTGGTTTTGCAAGAAGAGTCTGAGGTTTTGTGAATGTAGCTTGAAAATTGGGTTTTGTGTTCACAGTTAAGAGAAAAGGAGAGCAGCTTTCAAGAAATGTGTCTTAGCAATCGAGAAAAACTGTACTGAGGTTAAAACCGGCCTCATCTACAAAAAGTAGCTCATGTCCCATGGCATCTGCTTCTAGGTCCATCACTCTCTGGACAAGACAAAACAAATGCAACACATCAGGCCCATGCACAGCACTACAGTATGCACTTCCAAATTCAGAACCAATGACACTATAGCTTACCTGCACATAGTCATATCGCAGTTGCTTTACACGTTCTGTGTTTCTCTCGAAAGGAACTCTGTAAATTTGCTTCATTCTTATTCTGTGGCGCGCAAGTACACGACTTAGTGCAGAAATACTTACACTGTGTATATTTTGAAAGATGTTGTCATTATCAATTATGCGCTGCTGTATTTCGCGCAGTCTTATTGCATTATTGGCAATCACCATGTTCACTATATGGGTCTCTTGCTCTGGAGTGAACATTCTTCCTCTGCCCCCAACATCTGGACGTCTAGCAATTCTGTAAAGTAACAATTTCAGTATTTTTGCATGTATGGAACTGTTGTGTTTCTCATTAGAGTATGGCAGTGCTACAAAGTAGTTACCGATTCTCATTTCGAAATGTCCTAATGATGCTTGCCACAGTGTAGCGGCTCAAATTAGGCTGAACCCGTTGGCCAGCTTCCCTCAGGGTCATCCCATGGTTGATGACATGGTCCACTATTGTAGCTCTGATGTCATCAGTTATTCTATTTCTTACTCTTCTTACCCTTCCTCTTTCCCCTCCTCGTCCTCTTCTTGCTCCTCCTTGTCCTCTTCCTCTAACTTCCTCTAACCCTCTCGCTTCTTCAACTCCACGTCCTCTTCCTCCAACTTCTTCAACTCCACGTCCTCTCCCTCGGCCTCCTCGGTCTCCTCTGATTCTCACTCTTCTCCCTCTTACTGCTCCTTCCATTGTACTCCACACAGACAGCTTACCTGTGGCTTATTTATAGTGCTTAGGCTGATTGCAAAGTGAACTAATTATCTACAACAGTTTTCACATGTGCAAGTGTGCCAGACAGTTGGCAAAATAGTATTAATGATAGCCATACATGTGTATAATTTTGCTAGGAGTGTGTTGGAAATTTGGTAATTGAGTGTAAGCAGTGAGTTGTGTTTAAAGTTCTGCAAAAAGAGTGTTGTGCAGTGAATTGTGCCTACAGTTTTGCAAAGTGTGTGTTACAAAATTGTAAACTGAGTGCAAAGCAGTGTTTGTGCTTTTAGTTTTGCAAACTCAGTGAGTGGTTTTGCTATACGTATTAATAGTTTTAGAAATTGTGCTACAAGAATCACGATTAGCACTTAAGCATTCAGAAAAAAACTGTAGTACAGTAATACTGTAATATCATACAGAATCATGTGACACATACAGTAGGTACAGTCTGGAGTAGAAACTTGAAGATATAGCTGTTCTCCAGTCGGAATGTCCTTATTATCGATGCTACTGTGTAGCGACTGAGGTTAGGGTGGACTCTTTGCCCAGCCTCCCTCATGGACAGGCCATGATTTATCACATGGTCCACCAGAGTAGCCCTGATGTCATCTGATATACGTCTCCGCACTGGTCCTCGTCCTCTTCCACGTCCTCTTCCACATCCGACTCCTCTCTCTCTTTGTCCTCCTCTTACTCTGACTCTCATTGCCTCCATGCTTGCAAAGTTAAAAATGGCTTACCTGAGGCCTATTTCTAGTGCTAAGGCTCAGACTGATTGGTGTTCTGTTTTCTGTGCAAGTGTTTCAGGTGTGTATGTCAGTGCATACAATTGCCAGATTAGTTTTGTATTTTTGAACAGAGTGTTTTCCCAATGATAACAGGTGATTTCGTTTTTGAACAACGTGTCTAATGTAAGAAAACGTGTGTAGTGTTTCGCAATAAGTGTGTTACAGAAATGCAAACAGAAATACAAAGTGCAAAGTTGACATTGTGTTTAAGCTATGGTTACACTGTGTTTAAGGCATGCTACAAGGAGTTTAGGTATTGAGGCTTTGGTCTAAGCATTCGGTTTTAGTGTGTAAGCAATGGGCAAAAACTGTAATGATTGTACGAACAATGACACAGTGAAACTATCGGTTGCTTGTGTGTGGGTGATCTAAATTAACGTTTCATTGGTATTTCACAATAAATTTGTATTTTGAATCAATGATTGTGCAAGTGTAAGATTTCTTTAAAGATATGAATGCACAATGCAATGTTTTGAACATTGGACAGCCTGTGTTACAAGTGATGACTCTCTCTCTCTCTCTCTCTCTCTCTCTCTCTCTCTCTCTCTCTCTCTCTCTCTCTCTCTCTCTCTCTCTCTCTCTCTCTCTCTCTCTCTCTCTCTCTCTCTCTCTCTCTCTCTCTCTCTCTCTCTCTCTCTCTCTCTCTCTGTCTCTCTCTCTCTCTCTCTCTCTCTCTCTGTCTCTCTCTCTCTCTCTCTCTCTCTCTCTCTCTCTCTCTCCATCTTTCTTTTCATCGTCCCTCTCTCCGTTGGCTCTAGTACTCTAGCTGGTTCTAGTGTCTGGCAGGGACACAGTCCCCAGTGTTTGTCTTTGGTGCCTCTTCTGGCTGTATGAAACATAGCTATACTGTATCTATAGGACGGGTGTTAAACTCTTTTAGCTCTGCAGATTTTAGCTCCTTCCTTGTCCTTGATTGACAATTAACATAAATGATTAGTTAGAAACTGCCCTCACCTGGTTGTCTAGGTTTTATTGATTAGTTAGAAACTGCCCTCACCTGGTTGTCTAGGTTTTAATTGATTAGTTAGAAACTGCCCTCACCTGGTTTTCTTTTAATTGATTAGTTAGAAACTGCCCTCACCTGGTTGTCTAGGTTTTAATTGATTAGTTAGAAACTGCCCTCACCTGGTTGTCTAGGTTTTCACCAATTGATTAGTTAGAAACTGCCCTCACCTGGTTGTCTAGGTTTTAATTGATTAGTTAGAAACTGCCCTCACCTGGTTGTCTAGGTTTTAATTGATTAGTTAGAAAACTGCCCTCACCTGGTTGTCTAGGTTTTAATTGATTAGTTAGAAACTGCCCTCACCTGGTTGTCTAGGTTTTAATTGATTAGTTAGAAACTGCCCTCACCTGGTTGTCTAGGTTTTAATTGATTAGTTAGAAACTGCCCTCACCTGGTTGTCTAGGTTTTAATTGATTAGTTAGAAACTGCCCTCACCTGGTTTTCTCTAGGTTTTAATTGATTAGTTAGAAACTGCCCTCACCTGGTTGTCTAGGTTTTAATTGATTAGTTAGAAACTGCCCTCACCTGGTTGTCTAGGTTTTAATTGATTAGTTAGAAACTGCCCTCACCTGGTTGTCTAGGTTTTAATTGATTAGTTAGAAACTGCCCTCACCTGGTTGTCTAGGTTTTAATTGATTAGTTAGAAACTGCCCTCACCTGGTTGTCTAGGTTTTATTGATTAGTTAGAAACTTCACCTGGTTGTCTAGGTTTTAATTGATTAGTTAGAAACTGCCCTCACCTGGTTGTTAGTTTTAATAGGTTTTCAATTGATTGATTAGTTAGAAACTGCCCTCACCTGGTTGTCTAGGTTTTAATTGATTAGTTAGAAACTGCCCTCACCTGGTTGTCTAGGTTTTAATTGATTAGTTAGAAACTGCCCTCACCTGGTTGTCTAGGTTTTAATTGATTAGTTAGAAACTGCCCTCACCTGGTTGTCTAGGTTTTAATTGATTAGTTAGCCCTCAACTGGTTGTCTAGGTTTTAAATTGATTAGTTAGAAAACTGCCCTCACCTGGTTGTCTAGGTTTTAATTGATTAGTTAGAAACTGCCCTCACCTGGTTGTCTAGGTTTTAATTGATTAGTTGATTTGTCTAGTTTAGAAACTGCCCTCACCTGGTTGTCTAGGTTTTAATTGATTAGTTAGAAACTGCCCTCACCTGGTTGTCTAGGTTTTAATTGATTAGTTAGAAACTGCCCTCACCTGGTTGTCTAGGTTTTTTTAATTGATTAGTTAGAAACTGCCCTCACCTGGTTGTCTAGGTTTTAATTGATTAGTTAGAAACTGCCCTCACCTGGTTGTCTAGGTTTTAATTGATTAGTTAGAAACTGCCCTCACCTGGTTGTCTAGGTTTTAATTGATTAGTTAGAAACTGCCCTCACCTGGTTGTCTAGGTTTTTAATTGATTAGTTAAAAACTGCCCTCACCTGGTTGTCTAGGTTTTAATTGATTAGTTAAAAACTGCCCTCACCTGGTTGTCTAGGTTTTAATTGATTAGTTAGAAACTGCCCTCACCTGGTTGTCTAGGTTTTAATTGATTAGTTAAAACTGCCCTCACCTGGTTGTCTAGGTTTTAATTGATTAGTTAGAAACTGCCCTCACCTGGTTGTCTAGGTTTTAATTGATTAGTTAGAAAACTGCCCTCACCTGGTTGTCTAGGTTTTAATTGATTAGTTAGAAACTGCCCTCACCTGGTTGTCTAGGTTTTAATTGATTAGTTAGAAACTGCCCTCACCTGGTTGTCTAGGTTTTAATTGATTAGTTAGAAACTGCCCTCACCTGGTTGTCTAGGTTTTAATTGATTTTAAAAACTGCCCTTGATTCTAGGTTTTAATTGAAACTTAGCCCCTCACCTGGTTGTCTAGATTTTAATTGATTAGTTAGAAACTGCCCTCACCTGGTTGTCTAGGTTTTAATTGAAATGAATTGAAAGGAAATAACTGAAACCATTAGTCAGTCTGACACCCCTGCTATAGATGGGTTGGTTACTTAGCAACAAAACCGACGTGTGCGCAACTATGAGTCAAAACAGATGGGTTGGCTTAGATTGTCGACAACATGTAAACTATTTTTCTTCTCCAATGTTTATTGAAAGCAAATACATTTGCAAAATGAGGACTTGTTGTCTCTAAAATACATGGTTAAAGTTGTTGGTTAGTTAGCTAAATATAACTTCTTCTTTAGTGTAAAAATGTGGATTCCAAAAGGCTTTAAATATAAAGGCAGGTGTCCTTATATTCAAATATGGATCTTGAAGGGGAGTTAAATACATTTTGAACACTTATTTTCAGTGGCTGTAAGAATTTTTACTTTGTCCCCGGGTGTTATTCAACAACTTCCATGAGAAACATAAGCCATAAAATATTTCAATATTTCAAATCTTTATTATGTTATAGTCCTAGTTAAATTCTCTCTTAACAATAACGTTTTTGTCATGATTATTGTATTTATTTTTATTTTATTTAAGATTTTCACTTTCCAACCTGTTAGTTTGTTGTAATTATCCATTTAAGAAAATCAACCCCTTCCTACAATCAAGTTTCAAGTTTTTTATGTCACGTACACAAGTACAGTGAAATGCCTTTCTCTTGCAAACTCTAAACACAACAATGCAGTAGTCAATATCAAAGTAGTACTAAAAATAACATAAGGTAGAAACAAAAACAGGAGAATTAAGCAAGCTTTATAAAGGGTCAGTTCCAGTACTATATTTCCAATGTCATACTAAAGTATATATACTATATATATATATACTATAAGGATACTGGAGTGATGGAGGTAGATACACTACATGACATCTGCTCTGTCCAACATTTTGTTTCAAAAAATCATGGGCATTAATATGAAGTTGGTCCCCCCACTGATGTTGGCCGTAAGGGTCTTCCCCAAACTGTTTCCATAAAGTTGGAGGCACAGAATCATCTAGAATGTCATTGTATGCTGTAGAGTTAAGATTTCCCTTCACTGGAACTAAGGGGCCTAGCACGAACCATGAAAAACAGCCCCAGACCATTATTCCTCCTCCACCAAACTTTACAGTTGGCACTATGCATTGGGGCAGGTAGCGTTCTCCTGGCATTCACCAAACAAGATTTGTCCGTAGGACTGCCAGATGGTGAAGCGTGATTCATCACTCCAGAGAACGCGTTTCCACTGCTCCAGAGTCCAACGGTGGCGAGCTTTACACCACTCCAGCCGACGCTTGGCATTGCACATGGTGAACTTAGGCTTGTGTGCGGCTGCTTGGCAATGGAAACCCATTTCATGAATCTCCCAATGAACAGTTATTGGGCTGATGTTGCTTCCAGAGGCAGTTTGGAACTCGGTAGTGAGTGTTGCAACCGAGAACAGACAAGTTTTTGCGCGCTTCAGCACTTGGCGGTCCTATTCTACGAGCTTGTGTGGCCTACCACTTCACGGCTGAGCCGTTGCTGCTCCTAGAAGTTTCCACTTCACAATAACAGCACTGACAGTTGACCGGGGCAGCTCTAGCAGGGTAGAAATTTGATGAACTGACTTGTTAGAAAGGTGGCATCCTATGATCGGTGACCCGATCCTGTAGGTTCATGCTGTACAACATTCGGAGAGTACGACCCTGCCTTACACAGGAAGCGGCACAGGTCCTAATCCAGGCACTTGTCATCTCCCGTCTGGATTACTGCAACTCGTTGTTGGCTGGGCTCCCTGCCTGTGCCAATAAACCCATACAACTCATCCAGAACGCTGCAGCCCGTCTGGTGTTCAACCTTCCCAAGTTCTCTCACGTCACCCCACTCCTCCGCACACTCCACTGGCTTCCAGTTGAAACTTGCATCTGCTACAAGACCATGGTGCTTGCCTACGGAGCTGTGAGGGGAACGGCACCTCCGTACCTTCAGGCTCTAATCAGTCCCTACACCCAAACGAGGTCATTGCGTTCATCCACCTCTGGCCTGCTGGCCCCCCTACCTCTGCGGAAGCAAAGTTCCCGCACAGCCCCAGTCAAAACTGTTCGCTGCTCTGGCACCCCAATGGTGGAACAAGCTCCCTCACGACGCCAGGACAGCGGAGTCACTCACCACCTTCCGGAGACACTTGAAACCCCACCTCTTTAAGGAATACCTGGGATAGGATAAAGTAATCCTTCTACCCCCCCCCCCCACCCCCCCACAACATAAAAAAAAAATATATATATATATATTTGTAAAGTGGTTAACCCACTGGCTATAAGGTGAATGCACCAATTTGTAAGTCGCTCTGGATAAGAGCGTCTGCTAAATGACGTAAATGTAAATGTAAGTTGTGTTCATTAATTGGTGTGTTTATTAAGTAGTGTGTTTTGTGGAAATATGTAGCTCTTCACTTCTCTCTCTTTTCTTGACCCCTCCTGTGATTGGCTTTTGAACTTGTATCATGCCCCTTTTGTCACCTAGTGTCTGTGTGTATTCGAAGTAGCTTTCTCACATGTAAATGAGTATGTCATTCACTCAGAGTTTAACAATCTGAGAGAAAAATACACTCTGAAGATTCCTCATAGTGAGGAACTTTGACAAACATCTTGTAGGTACACCTTTAAAATGTTTTTATAATTCTCTTTTCAAAATTCAGCTTGTGTAGAGTGGCCTGTCAGATTATTGTGTGACTCTTGGGAGACTGTGTGCAGCTTTGGGGAGAGTCAGAGCAAGGTGTATGTAGGGGTGGGGGTCTGCTCTAGCTGTCATGTTGGGGAAATGTTTTTAAAACAATGCATGGTGAGACTTTTTATATTTTCCCCTCACAGATGAGCTCAACAATGTTGTGTTGCCCCATTTGTCAGCGAAGTTATGCTGTCCTTCGTTCTCACTTAAGGATTGTCCACAAAGTGATGAACACGATGGAAAGAGCCTTCCTTTAGGCCTTAGTGAGAGGCAAAATAGGAGTACAGAACACACACTGTCCCATTTGCAAAATAAAATATGCACGGCTATTGCGTCACATGATGACAGTACACAGGCAAGATGTAAGTCCTAGCTTTGATACATTTTTAAGTCCTATTTGTGTTTGTTCAACTGCTTAACCAGAATCAAACCCTCAAACATTTCTTGTTTTTTCTGTTTTTTTTCAGCATTCAGAAGCCACAACGCAGCTTGACATCCTGAGAAGAGAACTAGCCCTATCTAAATTAAGGGCTCTTCGATTAAAAACCCTCAGCCTCCAATGTTTACCGAATGGGACATTGTAGGACTGCTGGAATCTCCCATTGGGCCAGACTGGAGTGTAGCTGGTTGGGATGTACAGGATGGGTATACCCAGGCAACACAAGCAGAACTGTCTGTCGCAGAAGAAGAGTTTTTATATTTTTTGCATGAGAATGTTGATCAAATAATTATTCCTTTGTGTAAATCTGTCTAGATTGTCAACGCAAGTGTCATCATTTCTTCCTATATTGAAAATTGTTTTTGAAGTTTTATTAAAGATGTTATTGTTATAAAAGATACTTGTTCAATTGAATTGTTATTAGCCAATACCACAAGGGTTTGGTTATTGTTATAAAAGTTAGGAATTGTTATTTGTCAACCACAAGTAGTGTTAGGGCGGCAGGTAGCTTAGTGGTTAAGAGCGTTGTGCCAGTAACCGAAAGGTTGCTGGTTCTAATCCCTGAGCCGACTAGGTGAAAAATCTGTTGATGTGCCCTTAAGCAAGGCACTTAACCCTAATTGCTCCTGTAAATCGCTCTGGATTAGAGCTAATGTGTTATTGCATTCTCCTTTTTAAATGAACCAAACTAAGTTAAGGAACACAAAAGAATAGAGTGGATATAGGTGCTAAATGAAGCTACCAAGTTGAAAAAACACCATTATTTCAGGACATAAACCTCTGAAAACTCTAAGTCAAACCAACAATAAACCTAGTTGGCAGCTGCATTGTGTTCACACTCTGAGAAGGTTTTGAAATGGACTATTTCCTAAGTAATTTACTCTGATAAATAACAGAGAGAAATTAATTAAGATTATTGTTTTTACCAACATTCACAGACACAATGGATTAAGATTATTGTAAAAAAAATAAAGACAAGACAGTGCAGGTTCAACACTTGCAATATAAGTGACACAGACCAAATCCAAACCTTAAAAAAAGCACAACATAATAAATTACTCAAAAACATTTTTTTATTAAAAACAAGCAAACCTTGGAACATTATAAAGAATCACACCAACATGGAAAATAGATTAGACAGTTTGAATAAATTACACACATTTTATGATCTGAACAAGCACACTAAAATAGAAAACCACACAACACAAAATCAGAACAGTGTAAATGTGAGAGTCTTTAAGAGTCTTGGTAAGAGGTGCTGCTGTTTCCTTCCTCCCCTTGTTGAGTCTTGAAGTGGGTCGGCTCCCTTCCTTCTGGCTGACAGAGGTCTCCCCTCTTTCCCTTGTGCACCTTCTCATCCAGCTTCCTCCTCCTTGAGGCAATGGCTTTTTTGAGTCGGTCTTCATTTGAATTCAGCTGCTGCATACCTTGCATCGTGACAATGGGGGAGGTGAGGGGCGACTTGCTCTTCAATTTGATGGGTGAGACTAGCAGGGGGCTGACGGCGACCACCATGCGGCGCCTGAGGATGAGCTGCTTCTTGCTCGGGGTATGGTACTGCTCCAGCTCAGGCATGGTCAACTTGGAGGGTGTCTTCAGGCACAGCAAACCAAAAGAGAACATATATATATTAAAAAATGCACATTTGACTGTTACATGGTGTACAAGCACATTTGTAATCTAATGTGTGGTGTCGGAATAGCTGATCTTACCACAGGTTGTCTGGCCGTCCGTTCCTCATCCTCGACCTCTTCCTCCTCCGAGTCCCTGGAGGACGGGCCAGACTCCTGGTACATCACCTTGGTCTCTTCGGGGGTGGTGCTCCCCTCGGAGAGGGAGTCCTCCTCTCTTGCCTTTCCGCTTTCTTTTTGAAGAGGTGGGAGGCCTGGTTCTCGGTGGTGACAGAGGTATCTTCTCCCTTTAATGTTGCCTCGAAGAGTGCCCTGGTTTCACTGGCTTGGGACGGATTTAAATTGATGGCATAAAATGTATCTGCGGTCTGGATGTCGTGGCACATGAAGTTGGCCACCCTTTCCCTGTCAGCCTTCGGGAGCATGTTTTTGACCTGTAAGACACAAGCAAAAAAGAAACACACACACACACACACACACACACACACACACACACAACACAGACACAAATAAATAAAAATAATTTATATTATTTCAGACAACAGTGGAATAGGATCTTACAATACTTCTATTCATATCTAATCTGACTTAGATGAGTGACAATGGAGGTCCGCAGGTCAGTGAAGGTAGGAGTTTCAGGCAGACCCATCTCCTTCCACACCTCCCTCAGGTAGGCAGGCAGGTTCTTGAGCTGAGTGCTTGTAGAATTGAAAAAGAAGTGCTGGGACTTCTTTCCCCCTGGGAGGCAGTGCTTGAATTTGAGGAAGTCTGAAAACCAAGTGTACTCATCCTTTGTCAGCGACATCTGGACCATGCCATGGTCTCTATTCGTTTTGTGTTCCTCCACCTATTAGAAATTGAACAGAAAAAACACACAAATGACGCAAAGGCGACTGCAATTGTTTCCAAAAACAACCAACCAACCAAACAAACAAATAAACACATTCAGGTGTACGTTTATAGACTTACACTGATCAGATACATCCCAGACTGGTCACATTTAGCCTCCTCCACCTCCTCCACCAACATGTTCTTATCCAGGCCCGGTCTATGGCCGTATATGGAGGTAAAGTAGGCCCACAGGTATCCATTAAACTGGTACTGATTTTTCTGTGTCCTTGTTTCTTCCAAGGTTTCTGTGGGGACATGAAAATAATAACAGGCATCTTTACACTGCACTCTATACATGTCTGACGTTTATAAGTGTGTAATAACAGTGACATCACAGATTTAGAAACACTTACTCAGCACTTCTGGGATCTTGGCCTTGGCAAGAGACTGGCACTCCAGCAGGGTCTTTCTGGAAACCACCTTGGCTTCCTTGCTGTCTTTCACCTTTACACACACACACACACACACACACACACACACACACACACACACCACACACACACACACACACACACACACACACACACACACACACACACACACACACACACACACACACACACACACACACAACACACAACACACAAATCATACAATCAATTACTGCATTGTTAATGAACGCTGATGAGACTAAAAAGAAAGAACTCTGCTTACCCCCTTATTTTGTCATGGTTAGTCAGGAAAATGAGATTGGATTGGTAGGTCTCATCCTTCGCCATGTAGTTCAAAAATTGCGTCACCCCTTTGATCTTTCCGGCACAATTTTCTATTAGTTTATAATTTGGATTGGGGCCCTCACAGGTCTTCCTGAATCCCTCAAGAAACACACCTGTCAAAGAAACATAACATTTTAGACAAGAATTACAATCTCATGAGGCAACATGAATCAGTCAAGCTGTTTAAAAAAAAAAAAAAAAACTGTTTCAAACACTTGCCACTATTGCAAAGAAACAGTACTTACTAATGGCAGAGCCCGGGAAGATAAGTTTGCTGCCAGATCCGGACGCTGTAGCCTCCTCTGTCTGGTCCCCTGAACCTGTCACTTGGTCCAGCTGCAGCTCCTCTTGGGCTGTGTCTGCCTCGGCCTGAAAGCTGAGGGACCTCTTTGCCGACCTCTCCTTTGCCGGACTCACCCTGAGAATCCCCATCTGCCTTTTCAGTAGCTGGTACCTCTTCCTCACTCTATGCACCTCAGAGATCAGCTTCAGGTTGTCCTCTTTAATGGACATGATGGTCTCACTTTTCTTGGTCAGGGCCTCATCCCTCTCTTTCACAGCTTTCTGCAGCCTCAACAGTGGTGCTTGGCAGTGGCAGTAATCATTAGTGCAGCCCTCTTCCTCCTCTTCCTCTGCAAAAGTATCTAAAAAGTTATCCTCCTCTTCTTCTTGCCTCGCAGTCTCCACAATATCAAAATCTGTGGCCACTGGGATGGCAGGGATCGACGCCCTCAATGCCGCCAGCCTCTCCATTGTCAGACGTCTCTTCACCTCCTCTAAAGCCCGTCTCCTCTGTGCTCTGTTGAGCTCTGTATGGGAGTCCATATGCCGGTCCAGCCTGCTGACATGGGTGGAGCATCCTGTCACTGGACACCGCTCCTGCCTGATATTGACACGGCCCCACTGCCAATTACAAAGGAGAATCCTCTCCTCAGTGTTCCGAACGTTGTGTACTTGCCTAAGGTGCTGACTGAAGCCAACCACAACCTTAAAGCAAAGTGGACATGAACAAAATAGAGAACGCACTGGAGCCATCTATATTATTGAAAAGTGAAATAACAGTAAATAAAAACCTTTACACAATCACTTCAGCTATCCAGGAAGTACAATGCTCCAGGCTGCTTAGTTGCTGCTTATAAACACATCTGAGACCACTCCCTCCAACTCCTCCCATGCTGTCAGCCTCTAGTCAAATACATTCTATTTCCACAACACACTCCTCCCACTAAAACACACCTCCAACTCCTCCCTTGCTGTCAGCTCACAGTCAAACATATTCAAATTCAGTCTTTTACCATTAAATCAATTAATCATTCAGTCAATTCCATACCTGTTACAAAAAATGTACACTATGGCTTTAACTAATAAAGTCCACTACTGGGATACTCTACTGTAGAAATACATTTCAAATGTTCTGTCCTTTGACTGTTTTTGATGAATTTATCAATGGGATGGCTGACTTGACTGCTTTCCCATGGCAATTAGTTACAATGGAATTTGACATAATATTTATTGTTAAAACTTCCCGTTTAAGATATGAAGGGGACCATGTACTGTATTCATATTGATATCTGTAGAGCTACAGGTGACCCTGAACATGTGGCAGAAGGAATTTTGCTAATTGCATAAACAGGAGCAGAGTTAGAGCATTACATGTATACCCATGTTATCCTGTGGGGGAACAACTCGGATGGGTCAGACTGAATGAACCGCTGCACGCAGCTAGAATAACCTTTAGGGCACTTTTTTTTTGTTTGATTCTGTTAAAGCTGTTGCACCCTTGTGGCCCTGCTGACTTCCATGCAGGCCCACATTGACCTTGTGACCTCTGGAGCTCCATATCTCTAATTATGCACTCCCTGCCTGTTCAAAAGACATCTCCCATGGGCCTGAGAGTACAGCTTACCGACTTGGAACTCCAGAGGGACAGCAGGCCAAAAGAAAGGGGGGAGAGAGTGGCCTGCCTCCACAGGGGCTGCCTGCTCTGCCCCCCTGTTGGACAGTTTTACTCTCATACACACAGACACACACAGACACACACAGACACACACAGACACACACAGACACACACAGACACACACAGACACACACAGACACAGTCACTGCGGTCAGACCGAGCGAGCTACGGTCAAGTGGGGCACATCGTTGAACTCGGAGCGGCCTATAGACGGCCTATAGACAACAGAGAAAACAGATAAAAATACACCTTATGGACCAGCGGGGACTGTGAAGCAACACAAACATAGACACATGCATACAACCACACGATAACATACGCACTATACACACATGTACACATGGATTTTGTGTTATAGATATGTGGTAGTAGAGTAGAGGCCTGAGGGCACACACTTAATATGTTGTGAAATCTGTTATGAATGTATTGTAAGGTTTTTAAAATGTATAACTGTCTTAATTTTGCTGGACCCCAGGAAGAGTAAATACTGCCTTGGCAGCAGCTAAAGGAGATCCATGATAAATACAAATACAAATACCTAACCTGTATATGGAACGATACCTAACCTGTATATGGAACGATACCTAACCTGTATATGGAACGATACCTAACCTGTATATGGAACTATACCTAACCTGTATATGGAACGATACCTAACCTGTATATGGAACGATACCTAACCTGTATATGGAACTATACCTAACCTGTATATGGAACGATACCTAACCTGTATATGGAACGATACCTAACCTGTATATGGAACGATACCTAACCTGTATATGGAACTATACCTAACCTGTATATGGAACTATACCTAACCTGTATATGGAACTATACCTAACCTGTATATGGAACGATACCTAACCTGTATATGGAACGATACCTAACCTGTATATGGAACTAAACATAACCTGTATATGGAACTATACCTAACCTGTATATGGAACGATACCTAACCTGTATATGGAACTATACCTAACCTGTATATGAAACGATACCTAACCTGTATATGGAACGATACCTAACCTGTATGAGGAACTATACCTAACCTGTATATGGAACGATACCTAACCTGTATATGGAACGATACCTAACCTGTATATGGAACGATACCTAACCTGTATATGGAACGATACCTAACCTGTATATGGAACTGTATCTAACATGTATGAGGAACTGTACCTAACCTTTGTGTGGAACTGTACCTAACCTTTGTGTGGAACCTGTACCTAACATGTATGAGGAACTGTACCTAACCTTTGTTGTGTGGAACTGTGTGGAACTGTACCTAACATGTATGAGGAACTGTACCTAACCTTTGTGTGGAACTGTACCTAACCTTTGTGTGGAACTGTACCTAACATGTATGAGGAACTGTACCTAACCTTTGTGTGGAACTGTACCTAACATGTATGAGGAACTGTACCTAACCTTTGTGTGGAACTGTACCTAACATGTATGAGGAACTGTACCTAACCTTTGTGTGGAATTGTACCTAACCTTTGTGTGGAACAGTACCTAACATGTATGAGGAACTGTACCTAACCTTTGTGTGGAACAGTACCTAACATCTATGAGGAACTGTACCTAACCTTTGTGTGGAACAGTACCTAACATCTATGAGGAACTGTACCTAACCTTTGTGTGGAACTGTACCTAACATGTATGAGGAACTGTACCTAACCTTTGTGTGGAACTGTACCTAACATCTATGAGGAACTGTACTTTTTTTTTTTTTCATTTTAGCAGACACTCTTATCCAGAGCGACTTACAGTTAGTGAGTGCATACATTTTTCATACTGGCCCCCCGTGGGAAACGAACCCACAACCCTGGCGTTGCAAGCGCCATGCTCTACCAACTGAGCTACAGGGGACTTACCCAACCTGTATGTGGAACTATACCTAACCTGTATCTATTCCTAACCTGTATCTATACCTAACCTGTATATGGAACTATGCCTAACCTGTATCTATACCTAACCTGTATCTATTCTTAACCTGTATCTAATTCCTAACCTGTATCTATTCCTAACCTGTATCTATACCTAACCTGTATCTATTCCTAACCTGTATCTATTCCTAACCTGTATCTATTCCTAACCTGTATCTATACCTAACCTGTATCTATACCTAACCTGTATCTATACCTAACCTGTATCTATTCCTAACCTGTATCTATTCCTAACCTGTATCTATTCTTAACCTGTATCTATTCCTAACCTGTATCTATTCCTAACCTGTATCGATACCTAACCTGTATATATTTCTAACCTGTATCTATACCTAACCTGTATCTATGCCTCACCTGTATCTATTCCTAACCTGTATCTATACCTAACCTGTATCTATACCTAACCTGTATCTATACCTAACCTGTATCTATACCTAACCTGTATCTATACCTAACCTGTATCTATACCTAACCTGTATCTATTCCTAACCTGTATCTATTCCTAACCTGTATCTATACCTAACCTGTATCTATACCTAACCTGTATCTATTCCTAACCTGTATCTATTCCTAACATGTATCTATACCTAACCTGTATCTATTCCTAACCTGTATCTATACCTAACCTGTATCTATTCCTAACCTGTATCTATTCCTAACCTGTATCTATTCCTAACCTGTATCTATTCCTAACCTGTATCTATTCCTAACCTGTATCTATACCTAACCTGTATCTATACCTAACCTGTATCTATTCCTAACCTGTATCTATACCTAACCTGTATCTATACCTAACCTGTATCTATACCTAACCTGTATCTATACCTAACCTGTGTCTATACCTAACCTGTATCTATTCCTAACCTGTATCTATTCCTAACCTGTATCTATTCCTAACCTGTATCTATACCTAACTTGCATCTATTCCTAACCTGTATCTATTCCTAACCTGTATCTATACCTAACCTGTATCTATTCCTAACCTGTATCTATACCTAACCTGTATCTATTCCTAACCTGTTTTTATTCCTAACCTGTATATATACCTAACCTGTATCTATTCCTAACCTGTATCTATTCCTAACCTGTATCTATTCCTAACCTGTATCTATACCTAACCTGTGTCTATACCTAACCTGTATCTATACCTAACCTGTATCTATTCCTAACCTGTATCTATTCCTAACCTGTATCTATTCCTAACCTGTATCTATACCTAACCTGTATCTATTCCTAACCTGTATCTATACCTAACCTGTATCTATGCCTAACCTCTATCTATGCCTAACCTGTATCTATACCTAACCTGTATCTATACCTAACCTATATCTATACCTAACCTGTATCTATACCTAACCTGTATCTATACCTAACCTGTATCTATTCCTAACCTGTATCTATTCCTAACCTGTATCTATTCCTAACCTGTATCTATACCTAACCTGTATCTATACCTAACCTGTATCTATTCCTAACCTGTATCTATTCCTAACCTGTATCTATACCTAACCTGTATCTATACCTAACCTGTATCTATTCCTAACCTGTATCTATTCCTAACCTGTATCTATTCCTAACCTATATCTATACCTAACCTGTATCTATACCTAACCTATATCTATTCCTAACCTGTATCTATTCCTAACCTGTATCTATTCCTAACCTGTATCTATTCCTAACCTGTATCTATACCTAACCTGTATCTATACCTAACCTGTATCTATACCTAACCTGTGTCTATACCTAACCTGTATCTATTCCTAACCTGTATCTATTCCTAACCTGTATCTATTCCTAACCTGTATCTATTCCTAACCTGTATCTATTCCTAACCTGTATCTATTCCTAACCTGTATCTATTCCTAACATGTATCTATTCCTAACCTGTATCTATTCCTAACCTGTATCTATACCTAACCTGTATCTATTCATAACCTGTATCTATTCCTAACCTGTGTCTATACCTAACCTGTATCTATTCCTAACCTGTATCTATTCCTAACCTGTATCTATTCCTAACCTGTATCTATACCTAACCTGTATCTATTCCTAACCTGTATCTATTCCTAACCTGTATCTATTCCTAACCTGTATGCGCAGCTATACTTACCCTGTATGTGGAACTGTACTTAACCCTTATGTGGAACTATATCTAACCTGGAACGATACCTAACCTGTATTTGGAACAATACCTAACTAACCTAGAACTATACTTATCCTGTATGTGGAGCTATACCTAACCTGTATCTATAACTAACCTGTATGTGGAAGTGTACCTAACCTGTACCTATATATAACCTGTATGTGGAGCTGTAGTTACCCTGTATGTGGAACTACAACTAACCTAGAACAATACTTTACCACTATCCAAGATGGCGTAGCAGTGTGGTCGTGTACTCTGTTGTGTGTCAGTGTAAATAGCCTATTTATTTTTTATTTTTTTGTCTTTTTCGTATATATTTCCATATCACACTTTTCATCCTTCTTCTAAATATACTTTCCTGCAACCCGCCTCGCTCAATGTGGAACGGACTCTATTATTTACTTAACTTTTATCTAGAATCTCCAGTTGAAACTAGCTAGCCAGCTAACTAGCTACTTGCTATTAGCCACCGTTTGCGGTTTTCACCCAGAACATCAGATTGTCTGCCGGAATAACTGAATCACTGGACCTTAAAACCGGATCGCAACTAGCTAGCCGCAACCGAATGGATGTCGAATGGATGTTGCTGTTGGCTAATCACCACTGCCCCTGAAGCAAGCACCAGTTAGCCTTGAGCTAGCCTTGAGCCAGGCCCATTTCCCGGCTATCTACCTCTCTGTCTACCGGACCGGAGTAGCCAGCTAACTAGCTACCTGCTATTAGCCTCCGTTAGCGGTTTTTCACCATTGTCCGTGGCCTGCACTATCTACCAGCCAGCTCTAGCCTGGACTATTATCGGCCAGTCTGCACTGTCTGCACAGCGCGTTATCGACCCAGAACATATCAGATTTTCTGCCGGAATCACTGAATCACTGGACCTTTAACACTGGATCATCGCAACTAGCTAGCTGCAACCAAATGGATGTAGTTGTTGGCTAATCAGCCTTGAGCTAGCCTCGAGTCAGGCCCATCTCCCGGCTATCTACCTCTCTGTCAACCGGACGGGACCTCCTAGTGTCGACACGGAGCCCCGCCGATCCATCACGACTGGTCTACCGACGTAATCGTCTGTGGTTTCAACAGTCTTCCCGTTGCGACGACCATGAAGATCCATCTGCTAGCCACGGCCCGCTAGCACACGCAAACAACAGCTGTGCTTCCTGCTCGCCTGTGCTGTAGCACCAATTCGAACTGCTCCCGGACTCACATATTGTTGTTCACTGGACCTTATGATCACTCAGCTGAACAGCTGATGCCTGCTGGACTGTTCCTTTAAACGGTACCCTATCCTGTTTATCTGTCCTGTTTATCTATTTAGCCTCAGCCCAAACTTTCATCGCCATTACCAGTTGTTGTCTTAGCTTTCTCGAATAACACCTGTGATTGCTTTATGCCTCTCTCCCATGTCAATATGCCTTGCCTATTGCTGTTCCACTTAGTTCTTATTATACATTTCACTGTAGAGCCCAAAGTCCCTCTCAAACTGCCTCAAATAGCTCCTTTGTTCCACCCCCATACACGCGGAGACCGGCTCAATCGGTACCTCCAGTGATACTATCTCTTTCATTGTTACCCAACGCTTAGATTTACCTCCAATGTATCCTTGTCTGTACATAATGCCCTGAATCTATTCTACAACGCCCGGAAATCTGCCCCTTTTCTCTGTACCAAACGCACTAGAAGACCAGTTCTTAAAGCCTTTAGCCGTATCCTTATTCTAGTCCTCCTCTATTCCTCTGGTGATGCAGAGGTTAACCCAGGCCCTGCAGCCCTCAGTATCACTCCTACTCCCCAGGAACTATCATTTGTTGACTTCTGTAACCATAAAAGCCTTGGTTTTTTGCATGTTAACATCAGAAGCCTCCTCCCTAAGTTTGAGTTATTCACTGCGTTAGCACACTCCGCCAACCCTGATGTTCTAGAAGTGTCTGAATCCTGTCTTAGGAAGGCAGAGCTCTATCATACTATCCAGGTCTGTGCCCAAACAGTTTGAGCTCCTACTTCTAAAAATCCACCTTTCCAGAAATAAGTCTCTCACTGTTGCCACTTGCTACAGCCCCCCCTCAGCCCCCAGCTGTGCCCTGTACACCATATATGAATTGATTGCCCCCCATCTATCCTCAGAGTTCGTACTGCTTGGTGACCTAAACTGGGATATGCTTAACACCCCGGCCATCCTACAATCCAAACTAGATGCCCTCAATCTCACACAAATATTTAAGGAACCTACCAGGTACAACCCTAAATCCGTAAACATGGGCACCCTCATAGATATTATCCTGACTAACTTACCCTCTAAATACACCTCCGCTGTCTTCAACCAGGATCTCAGCGATCACTGCCTTATTGCCTGCGTCCGTAAACAGGTCCGCGGTCAAACGACCACCCCTCATCACTGTCAAACGCTCCCTAAAACACTTTAGCGAGCAGGCCTTCCTAATTGACCTGGCCCAGGTATCCTGGATGGATATCGATCTCATTCCGTCAGTAAAGGATGCCTGGTTGTTCTTTAAAAAGTGCTTTCCTCTCAATCTTAAATAAACATGCCCCATTCAAAAAATGCAGTACTAAGAACAGATATAGCACCTGGTTCTCCCCAGATTTGACTGCCCTTGACCAGCACAAAAACATCCTGTGGCGTACTGCATTAGCATCGAATAGCCCCCGCGATATGCAACTTTTCAGGGAAGTTAGGAACCAATATACACAAGCAGTTAGGAAAGCAAAGGCTAGCTTTTTCAAACAGAAATTTGCATCCTGTAGCACTAACTCCAAAAGGTTTTGGGACACTGTAAAGTCCATGGAGAATGAGAGCACCTCCTCTCAGCTGCCCACTGCACTGAGGCTAGGAAACACTATCACCACCGATAAAGCTACAATAATCGAGAATTTCAACAATCATTTTGCTACGGCTGGCCATGCGTCCCACCTGGCTACCACTACCCCGGCCACCAGCTATGCACCCACCTATATCCATCCTGCCCTGCCTTTTGAAAGTATTTGAAAGCCAAGTTAACAAACAGATCACCGACCATTTCGAATCCCACCGTATTTCAATTTCTAACACTACCACAACCCCGGCTACCATCTCTGCACCCTCCGCTGCAACTTGCCCATGCCCCCCCCAGCTTCTCCTTTACACAAATTCAGACCACTGATGTTCTGAAAGAGTTGCAAAATCTGGACCCATACAAATCATCTGGGCTAGACAATCTGGACCCTTTCTTTCTAAAAATTAGCCGCCGAAATTGTCGCAACCCTTATTACTAGCCTGTTCAACCTCTCTTTTGTAACGTCTGAGATCCCCAGAGATTGGAAAGCTGCCGCGGTCATCCCCCTCTTCAAAGGGGGTGACACTCTAGATCCAAACTGTTACAGACCTATATCCATCCTGCCCTGCCTTTCGAAAGTTTTTGAAAGCCAAGTTAACAAACAGATCACCGTCATGGGTGCACCTCAGCCACGCTCAAGGTCCTAAACGATATTATAACTGCGATCGATAATAGACAGTACTGTGCAGCCGTCTTCATCGACCTGGCCAAGGCTTTTGACTCTGTCAACCACCGCATTCTTATTGGCAGACTAAATAGCCTTGGTTTCTCAAATGACTGCCTCGCCTGGTTCACCAACTACTTCTCAGATAGAGTTCAATGTGTCAAATCGGAGGGCCTGTTGTCTGGACCTCTGGCAGTCTCTATGGGGATGCCACAGGGTTCAATTCTTGGGCCGACTCTTTTCTCTGTGTATATCAATGATGTCGCTCTTGCTGCTGGTGACTCTCAGATCCACCTCTACGCAGACGACACCATTTTGTATACATCTGGCCCTTCATTGGACACTGTGTTAACAAACCTCCAAAAGAGCTTCAATGCCATACAACACTTCTTCCGTAGCCTCCAACTGCTCTTAAACACTAGTAAAACTAAATGCATGCTCTTCAATCGAACGCTGCTGGCACCCGCATACCCGACTAGAGTCACTACTCTCGGTGGGTCTGACCTACAGTATGTGGACAACTACAAATACCTAGGTGTCTGGTTAGACCGTAAACTCTCCTTCCAGACTCACATTAAGAATCTCCAATCCAAAGTTAAATCTAGAATCGGCTTCCTATTTCGCAACAAAGCCTCCTTCACTCATGCTGCCAGACATGCCCTTGTAAAACTGACTATCCTACTAAGCCAGGATTCAGACACTGCTAGAACATCTGGGTTGGCAGAGTGTGGTAACGCAGTGAATAACTCAAAGTTGGGGAGGAGGCTTCTGATGTTAACATGCAAGAAACCAAGGCTTTTACTGTTACAGAAGTCAACAAATGATAGCACCTGGGGGCTACAGGGCCTGGGTTAACCTCTACATCACCAGAGGAACAGAGGAGGATGCATGAGAGCACCAGCTGTTCCGGATGACTATGTGATCACGCTCTCCGTAGCCGATGTGAGTAAGACTTTTAAGCAAGGCCGCAGGGCCAGACGGATTACCAGGATGTGTACTCCTAGCATGTGCTGACCAACTGGCAAGTGTCTTCACTGACATTTTCAACATGTCCCTGACTGAGTCTGTAATACCAACATGTTTCAAGCAGACCACCATAGTCCCCGTGCCCAAGGACTCTAAGATAACCTGCCTAAATGACTACCGACCCATAGCACTGACGTCTGTAGCCATGAAGTGCTTTGAAAGGCTGGTCATGGCTCACATCAACAGCATTATCCCAGAAACCCTAGACCCACTCCAATTTGCATACCGCCCCAACAGATCCACAGATGATGCAATCTCTACTGCACTCCACACTGCCCTTTCCCACCTGGACAAGAGGAACACCTACGTGAGAATGCTATTCATTGACTACAGCTCAGCATTCAACACCATAGTGCCCTCTAAGCTCATCACTAAGCTAAGGATCCTGGGGACTAAAACACTCCCTCTGCAACTGGATCCTGGACTTCCTGACGGGCCCCGCCCCCAGGTGGTAAGGGTAGGTAACAACACATCTGCCACACTGATCCTCAACACGGGGGCCCCTCAGGGGTGCGTGCTCAGTCCCCTCCTGTACTCCCTGTTCACCCATGACTGCATGGCCAGGCACAACTCCAACACCATCATTAAGTTTGCCGACGACACAACAGTGGTAGGCCTGATCACCGACAACGATACGACAGCCTATAGGGAGGAGGTCAGAGACCTGGCCATGTGGTGCCAGGACAACAACCATCTCCAACTCAACGTGACCAAGACAAAGGAGATGATTGTGGACTACAGGAAAAAAAAAAGGACTGAGCACGCCCCCATTCTCATCGACGGGGCTGTAGTGGAACAGGTTGAGAGCTTCAAGTTCCTTGGTGTCCACATCACCAACGAACTATCATGGTCCAAACACACCAAGACAGTCGTGAAGAGGGCACGACAAAGCCTATTCCCCCTCAGGAGACTGAAAAGATTTGATTTGAATAGAATAAGTATATGGCTAAAAGCTAAGAACTGGTCTTCTAGTGCGTTGGGTACAGAGAATAAACGGGGCATTTTCCGGGCGTTGTAGAATAGATTCAGGGCATTATGTACAGACAAGGATATGGAAGGATATGAGTACAGTGGAGGTAAACCTAAGCATTGGGTAACGATGAAAGAGATCACTGGAGGTACCGATTGAGCCGGTCTCCGCGTGTATGGGGGGTGGAACAAAGGAGCTATTTGAGGCAGTTTGAGAGGGACTTTGGGCTCTACAGTGAAATGTATAATAAGAACTAAGTGGAACAGCAATAGGCAAGGCATATTGACATGGGAGAAAGGCATAAAGCAATCACAGGTGTTATTAGAGAGAGCTAAGACAACAACTGGTAATGGCGATGAAAGTTTGGGCTGAGGCTAAACAGATAAACAGGATGGGGTACCGTGTAAAGGAACAGTCCAGCGGGCATCAGATGTGTAGCTGAGTGATCATAAGGTTCAGTGAACCGCAATAGGTAAGTCCGGGAGCAGTTCGTAGGCTGCTACAGCACAGGCGAGCAGGAGGCATGGCTGTTGATTGCGCGTGCTAGCGGGCTGGGGCTAGCAGAAGGATCTTTGTGGTCGTCGCAACGGGAAGCCTGTTGAAACCACATCAGACGATTACGTCAGCAGACCAGTCATGATGGATCGGCGGGGCTCCGTGTCAACACTAGGAGGTCCCGTCCGGTTGACAGAGAGGTGGATAGCCTGGAGATGGGCCTGGCTTGAGGCTAGCTCAAGGCTAAGTGGTGCTAGCTTTGAGACAAGTGGTGATTAGTGGTGATTAGCCAACAACAGCATCCATTCGGTTGCAGCTACCTAGTTGTGATGATCCGGTGTTAAGGTCCAGTGATTCAGTGATTCCGGCAGAAAATCTGAAATGCTCTGGGTCGATAGCACGCTGTGCAAGCTGGCCGATAATTGTCCAGGCTAGAGCTGGCTGGTAGGTATTGCAGGCCACGGACAGTGGTGAAAACAACTAAAAGTGGCTAATAGCAATAGCTAATAGCAAGTGGCTAGTTAGCTGGCTAGCTGGCTAGTTTCAGCCGTGGGTTCTTGATAAAAGGTATGAAGAAATAATAGAATCTGTTCCACATTGGGTGAGGCGGGTTGCAGGAAAGTATATTTAGTTAATGATGGAAAGTGAGATAGAGAAATATATACGAAAAAAGACAAAAAACAAACAAAAAAACAGGCTATTTACACGAGGACACAACATAATATACGACCGCACTGCTATGCCATCTTGGAATCATAATTGATCCTTTATTGATGCCACTTGTTAAATCTACTTCAGTATAGATGAAGGGGAGGAGACAGGTTAAAGAAGGATTTTTAAGCCTTGAGACATGGATTGTGTATGTGTTCCATTCAGAGGGTGAAGGGTCAAGACAAAATATTTAAGTGCCTTTGAACGGGGTATGGTAGTAGATGCCAGGTGTGTTATGAACTGCAACGCTGCTGGGTTATTTTTTAAAATGTATTTTACCTTTATTTAACTATGCAAGTCAGTTAAAAACAAACTCTTATTTACAATGACGGCCTACACCTGCCAAACCCGGACGACACTGGGCCAATTGTGCGCCGCCCTATGGGACTCCCAATCACGGCTGGTTGTGATACAGCCTGGAATCGAACCAGGGGGTCTGTAGTGACAACTCAAGCACTGAGATGCAGTGCCTTAGACCGCTGCGCCACTCGGACGCTCAACAGTTTCCCGTGTGTATTAAGAATGATCCACCACCCAAAGGACATCCAGCTAACTTGACACAACTGTGGGAAGCATTGGAGCCAGCATCCCTGTAGAACCTTGTAGAGTCCATGCCCAGACGAATTGAGGCAGTTCTGAGGGCAAAAGGCAGGGTATGCAATTCAATATTAGGAAGGTGTTCCTAATGTTTGGTATACTTAGTGTATTCACCCACTCAAAAAGACAGCCAAAAGTTAGCTGAATTTCCAATATGTTATCACTATGCTTTCAACCAACTAAAAGCACAACAAAATTCCAATGGAAAAACAATGTCTTATTGTTGGTTAAGTTGTCACCCAAATGTCTATCACTGCGCTTTCAAACATTTAAAAGCACATCTAAGTTCGAATGGGAATACAATGTCAGATACAGTGCATTGTGAAAGTATTCAGACACCTGACTTTTTCCACATTTTGTTACGTTACAGCCTTATTCTAAAATTGATTAAATCGTTTTTTTCCATCATCAATCTACACACAATACCCATAATGACAAAGCAAAAACAGGTTTTTTTAAATGTTTGCAAATTTATAAAAATACAAAACTGAAATATCACATTTACAGACCCTTTACCCTCTTAAGGATTGGACCCTTTTTTTTATTTTCTTCCCCCCCCTAAAATGACATACCCAAATCTAACTGCCTGTAGCTCAGGACCTGAAGCAAGGATATGCATATTCTTGATTACATTTGAAAGGAACCACTTTGAAGTTTGCGGAAATGTGAAATCAATGTAGGAGAATATAACACATTAGATCTGGTAAAAGATAATACAAACAAAAAAACATGCGTTTTCTATTTTAATTTTTTTGCATCATCTTTGAAATGCAAGAGAAATACCAGACAGTGATGTAGGATTCTAGATGAATTGATATGTTGTCCACCAGATGGCAGCAGTGTGTGTGCAAAGTTTCAGAGTGATCCAGTATACAATATTTTGTATCAAGTCTGCCAGGAGTTTTCCCACATGTGCCGAATTGGTTTTCAAGTACATAACTATAGAGAACATACAAAAATGCTATGGTAATACAACATTTAAGTTTGCACACTCCCAGGAATGTCATAAATGATGTATCATTAGCTTCCCTACAGAAAATACACTAACCTTCACACATCTAGATGGCCGGGCGGGGTGGGTGAGGAGTCAGAGGTCAAACTGTATCTCCCAGTTCCTACATTTGAATATAAAAATTCATTTTTTCAAACAAAACTACTCCACATTTGATCTCTGGGACCCTCAGGATGACAAATCAGAGCAAGATTAATGAATGTAAATACATTATTTACCTCTAGAGGTGAATGTATCAAACCAGTTGCCTTGATAAATGTGTTTAGTTGTTGTGCACTATCCTCAAACAATAGCAAGGTATTTTTTTTAGCTGTAATATCTACTGTAAATTGGACACTGTAGTTAGATTAACAATAATTTAAGCTTTCTGCCCATATAAGACATGTCTATGTCCTGGAAAGTTGACTAAAACCTTTGGCAGCCTTTACAGCTTCAAGTCTTCTTGGGTATGACGCAACAATCTTGGCACACCTGTATTTGGGGAGTTTCTCCCATTATTCTCTGCAGATCCTCTCAAGCTCTGTCAGGTTGGTAGGGGAGAATCGCTACACACCTATTTTCAGGTCTCTCCAGAGATGTTCGTTCGGGCTCTGGCTGGGCCACTCAAGGACATTCAGAGACTTGTCCCGAAGCCAATCCTGCGTTGTCTTGGCTGTGTGCTTAGGTCGTTGTCCTGTTGGAAAGTGAACCTTCGCCCCAGTCTGAGGTCCTGTGTGCTCTGAAGCAGGTTTTCATGAAGGATCTCTCTGTACTTTTCTTTATTCATCTTTCCCTCAATCCTGAATAGTCTCCTAGACAGAATAAAACAACCATATGGCCTCAAAGTAGACAGAATAAAACAACCATATGGCCTCAAAGTAGACAGAATAAAACAACCATATGGCCTCAGCCAAGTAGAGACTAAAACAACCATATGGCCTCAGCCAAGTAGAGACTAAAACAACCATATGGCCTCAGCCAAGTAGACAGACTAGGCTGTTTTAGCTAGCTACGTTTGCTCTGACTCAGTACATTTATTAAGCGTCTGCTAAATGGCATATTATTATATTATATTATTATTATTATTATTAGCTAGCTAGTTAGCCAGCTATCTAGTGATTAGCGTTAGCGGCTAACACGATTTAGCTAAAACTTGCTATGAAACCAGCTGTTTTTAAAAATGTTTAATTTAACTAGGCAAGTCAGTTAAGAACAAATTCTTATTTACAATGACGGCCTACACCGGCCAAACCCGGACGACGCTGGGCCAATTGTGCGCTGCCTATGGGACTCCCAATCACGGCCGGTTGTGATACAGCCTGGAATCGAACCACGGGGTCTGTAGTGACGCCTCAAGCACTGAGTTGCAGTGCCTTAGACCGCTGCGCCACTCGGTCTGTAGTGACACCTCTAGCACTGAGTTGCAGTGCCTTAGACCGCTGCTCCACTCAGGAGCCATGTTTGCAGATGTAAGAAACACAAACTAATAGTGTAGTTATAGAACACTTGGAAAGCAAAGTGGAAACATCGTTGTCATGACATTGTTGCATGTGCTGCATTGACCAGGCAGACTGAACACGGCTCTTTGAGTGACAGGGGGCGGGGCTAGGTCTGTGTGGAAAGCGGCATGGAGAGAGAGAGCAGAGAGGGATGACTAGTACCGTGTAAACTATAATAATGGACGTTACACACGGAATATCACATTTAACAAACCAAACATTCAAATACCGTTATAGAATGTAAAGTAAAACCCCAAACTGGTCCGTGCATCAATACCGGTATATTGTAAAATATGGTATACCGCCAAGCCCTAAGATAGACAACCAGAAAAATAATATGTATTAAAGACAGACATTTATTTGTACTGACAACATGAGTTTCCACAGAGTCGTCAAGTCTTTGTCTAAAGATCTGTTTGGGCACTACAGGTGAGTCCAGGTGTACAGGTGTACTCTGATACACCCATCAGTCCAACACATTACCAAGCTCTTTGCTATTAGAAAAACAGAAACTTTGACCTACCTGAAACACACACCACTCACTTGTTTTGTTTTGTTTCTAAAGGTAACACAATGTACAAAAAGCTAGTCTGGAAATAGTAACATTTCTGGGGTAAAACATGCTACTAAAACATGTTTTTTCTTTCACTTCTCTCTGTGTGAATAAGAAAACACTGATCTCTACTGAGCTGCTGTGATGCTTGTTAGGCAGCCAAGGAGTACATGGATGCAGATAACTAATGAGAAGAGAGGCTGATCCCAGTATTACAGCCTTACAGACAGCCAGACAGCCAGACAGTCAGACAGAGACAGCCAGAGAGCCAGACAGTCAGACAGAGAGCCAGACAGTCAGACAGAGACAGCCAGACAGTCAGACAGAGAGCCAGACAGTCAGACAGAGAGCCAGACAGTCAGACAGAGAGCCAGACAGTCAGACAGAGAGCCAGACAGTCAGACAGAGAGCCAGACAGTCAGACAGAGAGCCAGACAGTCAGACAGAGACAGCCAGAGAGCCAGACAGTCAGACAGTCAGACAGAGACAGCCAGAGAGCCAGACAGTCAGACAGAGAGCCAGACAGTCAGACAGAGACAGCCAGAGAGCCAGACAGTCAGACAGAGAGCCAGACAGTCAGACAGAGAGCCAGACAGTCAGACAGAGAGCCAGACAGTCAGACAGAGAGCCAAACAGTCAGACAGAGAGCCAGACAGTCAGACAGAGAGCCAAACAGTCAGACAGAGAGCCAGACAGTCAGACAGAGACAGCCAGAGAGCCAGACAGTCAGAAGAAGACAGCCAGAGAGCCAGACAGCCAGACAGTCAGACAGAGAGCCAGACAGCCAGACAGTCAGACAGAGACAGCCAGAGAGCCAGACAGTCAGACAGAGAGCCAGACAGTCAGACAGAGACAGCCAGACCGCCTCAGTAGCAGCTTTCAGGGAATTGTTCACGCTCTGTAGAGCCTCAGAGCTGTGGCCGTCTAGAAGTAGATAGATGCTAGTCTCCAGGCATCTGGAAGTAGTTAGATTCTAGTCGCCAGCCGTCTGGAAGCAGTTAGATGCCAGTCGCCAGCCGTCTGGAAGCAGTTAGATGCCAGTCGCCAGCCGTCTTGAAGCAGTTAGATGCCCTATTTCCTAAATAGTGCACTACTTTTGACCAGGCCCATTGGGCACTAAATAGGGAATAGGGTGCCATTTGGGATGCATCCTAAATGATTAAACTAAAAGACTTTCCACAACAATGTACAGTTACAGTACAACACAAGTGATGTTTGGAAAGAAGTGCCAAATTTAAATTAAATCACAAAATGTTTAGATCAGCTCCCGAAAAATGTATACGTAAATAAAAGAGATGAATGTAATTTGTTGACCATCCATTGGTTTGTTGGAGTCAGAAGTGGATCCCCTCAGCAGGCTCCAGTCCTGGTTGGCTTATGGGTAAGGCCAGAGCAAGCAGACAGTCTGAGGAAGGGAGGGATGGAAGAGGGAGGAGTGGTCCCTCCATGTATAGGAGGATGGCAGGATGGAGGAGGAGCCTCACCAGGAAGCTGAAGGCACCAGAGGAACAGAGAGGAGCAGAGCAGTAGTCCATGTCCATGTCAGGCGCCACGGTAGCAGGCTGTGAACCGAACACTGGCCACTCTTCACCCGGACACCTGGGGTGGAGCGGTGGAGGTGATGGGGAGACGGAGGGATGGGGAGAATGGAGGGTGAAGGAGTGGGGAGATGGGGGATGGAGGAATGGGGGGAATGGAGGGTGGAGGAGTGGGGAGATGGGGGATGGAGGTATGGGGGTAGACAGAGGGATGGAGGGATGGGAGACAGAGGGATGGAGGTATGGGAGACAGAGGGATGGAGGTATGGGAGACAGAGGGATGGAGGGATGGAGGTATGGGAGACAGAGGGATGGAGGTATGGGAGAGAGAGGGATGGAGGGATGGAGGTATGGGAGACAGAGGGATGGAGGGATGGAGGTATGGGAGACAGAGGGATGGAGGTATGGGGGTAGACAGAGGGATGGAGGGATGGGAGACAGAGGGATGGAGGTATGGGAGACAGAGGGATGGAGGGATGGAGGTATGGGAGACAGAGGGATGGAGGTATGGGAGACAGAGGGATGGAGGGATGGAGGTATGGGAGACAGAGGGATGGAGGTATGGGAGACAGAGGGACGGAGGGATGGAGGTATGGGAGACAGAGGGATGGAGGTATGGGAGACAGAGGGATGGAGGTATGGGAGACAGAGGGATGGAGGTATGGGAGACAGAGGGATGGAGGGATGGAGGTATGGGAGACAGAGGGATGGAGGGATGGAGGTATGGGAGACAGAGGGATGGAGGGATGGAGGTATGGGAGACAGAGGGATGGAGGTATGGGAGACAGAGGGATGGAGGGATGGAGGTATGGGAGACAGAGGGATGGAGGGATGGAGGTATGGGAGACAGAGGGATGGAGGTATGGGAGACAGAGGGATGGAGGTATGAGAGACAGAGGGACGGAGTGATGGAGGTATGGGAGACAGAGGGATGGAGGTATGGGAGACAGAGGGATGGAGGTATGGGAGACAGAGGGATGGAGGGATGGAGGTATGGGAGACAGAGGGATGGAGGTATGGGAGACAGAGGGATGGAGGTATGGGAAACAGAGGGATGGAGGTATGGGAGACAGAGGGATGGAGGGATGGAGGTATGGGAGACAGAGGGATGGAGGTATGGGGAGACAGAGGGATGGAGGATGGAGGAATGGGGAGACAGAGGGATGGAGGTATGGGAGACAGAGGGATGGAGGTATGAGAGACAGAGGGACGGAGGTATGATGGAGGTATGGGGTACAGACAGAGGGATGGAGGTATGGGAGACAGAGGGATGGAGGTATGGAGGATGGAGGTATGGAGACAGAGGGATGGACAGATGGAGGTATGGGAGACAGAGGGATGGAGGTATGGGAGACAGAGGGATGGAGGTATGGGAGACAGAGGGATGGAGGGATGGAGGTATGGGAGACAGAGGGATGGAGGTATGGGAGACAGAGGGATGGAGGGATGGAGGTATGGGAGACAGAGGGATGGAGGTATGGGAGACAGAGGGATGGAGGTATGAGAGACAGAGGGACGGAGTGATGGAGGTATGGGAGACAGAGGGATGGAGGTATGGGAGACAGAGGGATGGAGGTATGGGAGACAGAGGGATGGAGGGATGGAGGTATGGGAGACAGAGGGATGGAGGGATGGAGGTATGGGAGACAGAGGGTTGGAGGGATGGGAGACAGAGGGATGGAGGTATGGGAGACAGAGGGATGGAGGTATGGGAGAGAGAGGGATGGAGGTATGGGGGTAGACAGAGGGATGGAGGGATGGGAGACAGAGGGATGGAGGTATGGGAGACAGAGGGATGGAGGGATGGGAGACAGAGGGATGGAGGTATGGGAGACAGAGGGATGGAGGGATGGAGGTATGGGAGACAGAGGGACGGAGGGATGGAGGTATGGGAGACAGAGGGATGGAGGTATGAGAGACAGAGGGATGGAGGGATGGAGGTATGGGAGACAGAGGGACGGAGGGATGGAGGTAGACAGGGATAAAGGGATGTGGGGGTGGGGGTAGACAGGGGGATAAAGGGATGTGGGGGTGGGGGTGGGGGTAGACAGGGATAAAGGGATGTGGGGGGGGTAGACAGGGGGGAGAGAACATCTAGTGATTAAAGAGTCCAGACCAGGGAGCCTGGAGTCCAGACCAGCGTTGGGGTCATTTCAATTTCAATTGCAGTCAATTCAGAAAATTAACAAAATTCCAATTCCAAAAATGTTTCATTAAAATGCGTTGAAGAGAATTGGAATTTAAATGTCCGTTTACTTTCTGAATTGACTGGAATTTAAATGGAATTGATTCCAACCCTGGTCCAAATTGAAGATCGCTCCGATTCACTATAGTGCCATCGGTGAAGTGAAACGACATATGTACCAAGTTTCATGATTTTAGGAAAAAGTTAACAATTAGACCGACAACTTGCACATATAGCTTGGACTAAATATACAGTGTAACATTATATTCAGTTAGTATTCCAGAATAGACAACAGACGAATTAGACAGCAGACGAATTAGACAGCAGACGAATTAGACAGCAGACTAATTAGACAGCAGACTAATTAGACAACAGACTAATTAGACAACAGACTAATTAGACAGCAGACGAATTAGACAGCAGACAAATTAGACAGCAGACGAATTAGACAGCAGACTAATTAGACAGCAGACTAATTAGACAACATACTAATTCGACAACAGAAGAATTAGACAACAGACTAATTAGCCAGCATGCTAATTACACAACGTACTAATTAGACAACCAACGAATTAGACAGCAGACTAATTAGACAACATACTAATTAGACAACATACTAATTAGACAACCGACGAATTAGACAACAGACGAATTAGACAGCAGACTAATTAGACAACATACTAATTAGACAGCAGACTAATTAGACAACATACTAATTAGACAACAGACGAATTAGACAACAGACTAATTAGCCAGCATGCTAATTACACAACATACTAATTAGACAACAGTCTTCACAACACACTAATTAGACAAAATACCAATTAGACAACAGACTAATTAGACAACAGATGAACAGCCAAACAATTGCAATAAACAGAAACTAATTTTAGTCAGGACTGGTTTCTTCTCACAGAAACAATTTTAAGCTAAAATATTCACAAGCACACGCAGCAGTTTGACGTATGCTAATCCTTGACATGAACTCTTAGGGGCTTTGAAACTGCATAAATGAATCTTTCCTCTGGGAGAGAAAGGGAAATAAATACACATTTATGTGTTTGGCCTAAAAAGCTTGTTACTCATGTTTCTACAAATTATGGTAAACTTAACATTTGCTTGTTTGAGACTTACTTGGCTGTGCAGTGGCACAGTTTGTGTGTGTGTGTGTGGGGGGGGGGGGGGGGGCTGATGTTTGTCTGTTTATGAACTCCTAGCCTGGTGTTCCAGTCTGTTTACTAAATCCTAGCCTGGTGTTCCAGTCTGTTTACTAACTCCTAGCCTGGTGTTCCAGTCTGTTTACTAACTCCTAGCCTGGTGTTCCAGTCTGTTTACTAACTCCCAGCCTGGTGTTCCAGTCAGTCTGTTTACTAACTCCTAGCCTGGTGTTCCAGTCAGTCTGTTTACTAACTCCTAGCCTGGTGTTCCAGTCTGTTTACTAACTCCTAGCCTGTTTACTAACTCCTAGCCTGGTGTTCCAGTCTGTTTACTAACTCCTAGCCTGGTGTTCCAGTCTGTTTACTAACTCCTAGCCTGGTGTTACAGTCTGTTTACTAACTCCTAGCCTGGTGTTCCAGTCTGTTTACTAACTCCTAGCCTGGTGTTCCAGTCAGTCTGTTTACTAACTCCTAGCCTGGTGTTCCAGTCAGTCTGTTTACTAACTCCTAGCCTGGTGTTCCAGTCTGTTTACTAACTCCTAGCCTGGTGTTCCAGTCTGTTTACTAAACTCCTAGCCTGGTGTTCCAGTCTGTTTACTAACTCCTAGCCTGGTGTTCCAGTCTGTTTTACTAACTCCTAGCCTGGTGTTCCAGTCTGTTTACTAACTCCTAGCCTGGTGTTCCAGTCTGTTTACTAACTCCTAGCCTGGTGTTCCATTCTGTTTACTAACTCCTAGCCAGGTGTTCCAGTCAGTCATAGTCTTTTACTAACTCCTAGCCTGGTGTTCCAGTCTGTTTACTAACTCCTAGCCTGGTGTTCCATTCTGTTTACTAACTCCTAGCCTGGTGTTCCAGTCAGTCTGTTTACTAACTCCTAGCCTGGTGTTCCAGTCTGTTTACTAACTCCTAGCCTGGTGTTCCAGTCTGTTTACTAAACTCCTAGCCTGGTGTTCCAGTCAGTCTGTTTACTAACTCCTAGCCTGGTGTTCCAGTCTGTTTACTAACTCCTAGCCTGGTGTTCCAGTCTGTTTACTAACTCCTAGCCTGGTGTTCCAGTCTGTTTACTAACTCCTAGCCTGGTGTTCCAGTCAGTCTGTTTACTAACTCCTAGCCTGGTGTTCCAGTCTGTTTTACTAACTCCTAGCCTGGTGTTCCAGTCAGTCTGTTTACTAACTCCTAGCCTGGTGTTCCAGTCTGTTTACTAACTCCTAGCCTGGTGTTCCAGTCTGTTTACTAACTCCTAGCCTGGTGTTCCAGTCTGTTTACTAACTCCTAGCCTGGTGTTCCAGTCTGTTTACTAACTCCTAGCCTGGTGTTCCAGTCTGTTTACTAACTCCTAGCCTGGTGTTCCAGTCTGTGTTTACTAACTCCTAGCCTGGTGTTCCAGTCAGTCTGTTTACTAACTCCTAGCCTGGTGTTCCAGTCTGTTTACTAACTCCTAACCTGGTGTTCCAGTCAGTCTGTTTACTAACTCCTAGCCTGGTGTTCCAGTCTGTTTACTAACTCCTAGCCTGGTGTTCCAGTCTGTTTACTAACTCCTAGCCTGGTGTTCCAGTCTGTTTACTAACTCCTAGCCTGGTGTTCCAGTTCTGTTTACTAACTCCTAGCCTGGTGTTCCAGTCTGTTTACTAACTCCTAACCTGGTGTTCCAGTCTGTTTACTAACTCCTAGCCTGGTGTTCCAGTCAGTCTGTTTACTAACTCCTAGCCTGGTTCCATCAGTTCATTTTACATTTTACATTTTTTTTTTTTTTTTTTTACCCCTAGCCTGTGTTCCAGTCTGTTTACTAACTCCTAGCCTGGTGTTCCAGTCTGTTACTAACTCCTAGCCTGGTGTTCCAGTCTGTTTACTAACTCCTAGCCTGGTGTTCCAGTCTGTTTACTAACTCCTAGCCTGGTGTTCCATTCTGTTTACTAACTCCTAGCCTGGTGTTCCAGTCAGTCTGTTTACTAACTCCTAGCCTGGTGTTCCAGTCTGTTTACTAACTCCTAGCCTGGTGTTCCATTCTGTTTACTAACTCCTAGCCTGGTGTTCCAGTCCAGTCTGTTTACTAACTCCTAGCCTGGTGTTCCAGTCTGTTTACTAACTCCTAGCCTGGTGTTCCCAGTCTGTTTACTAACTCCTAGCCTGGTGTTTTCCAGTCTGTTTACTAACTCCTAGCCTGGTGTTCCAGTCTGTTTACTAACTCCTAGCCTGGTGTTCCAGTCTGTTTACTAACTCCTAGCCTGGTGTTCCAGTCTGTTTACTAACTCCTAACCTGGTGTTCCAGTCTGTTTACTAACTCCTAGCCTGGTGTTTCCAGTCTGTTTACTAACTCCTAGCCTGGTGTTCCAGTCTGTTTACTAACTCCTAGCCTGGGTTCCAGTCTGTTTTACTAACTCCTAGCCTGGTGTTCCAGTCTGTTTACTAACTCCTAGCCTGGTGTTCCAGTCTGTTTACTAACTCCTAGCCTGGTGTTCCAGTCTGTTTACTAACTCCTAACCTGGTGTTTCCAGTCAGTCTGTTTACTAACTCCTAGCCTGGTGTTCCAGTCTGTTTACTAACTCCTAGCCTGGTGTTCCAGTCAGGGTCTGTTTACTAAACTCCTAGCCTGGTGTTCCAGTCTGTTTACTAACTCCTAGCCTGGTGTTCCAGTCTGTTTACTAACTCCTAGCCTGGTGTTCCAGTTCTGTTTTACTAACTCCTAACCTGGTGTTCCAGTCTGTTTACTAACTCCTAGCCTGGTGTTCCAGTCTGTTTACTAACTCCTAGCCTGGGTGTTCCAGTCTGTTTACTAACTCCTAGCCTGGTGTTCCAGTCTGTTTACTAACTCCTAGCCTGGTGTTCCAGTCTGTTTACTAACTCCTAGCCTGGTGTTCCAGTCTGTTTACTAACTCCTAGCCTGGTGTTCCAGTCAGTCTGTTTGCTAACTCCTAGCCTGGTGTTCATTTGTTTACTTTTACATTTTACATTTTTCAAAGGCTTTTTTTTTTTGTTTAGCCTGTCCAGTCTGTTTACTAACTCCTAGCCTGGTGTTCCAGTCTGTTTACTAACTCCTAGCCTGGTGTTCCAGTCTGTTTACTAACTCCTAGCCTGGTGTTCCAGTCTGTTTACTAACTCCTAGCCTGGTGTTTCCAGTTCTGTTTACTAACTCCTAGCCTGGTGTTCCAGTCAGTCTGTTTACTAACTACTAGCCTGGTGTTCCAGTCTGTTTACTAACTCCTAGCCTGGTGTTCCATTCTGTTTTACTAACTCCTAGCCTGGTGTTCCAGTCAGTCTGTTTACAGTAACTCCTAGCCTGGTGTTCCAGTCTGTTTACTAACTCCTAGCCTGGTGTTCCAGTCTGTTTACTAACTCCTAGCCTGGTGTTCCAGTCAGTCTGTTTACTAACTCCTAGCCTGGTGTTCCAGTCTGTTTACTAACTCCTAGCCTGGTGTTCCAGTCTGTTTACTAACTCCTAGCCTGGTGTTCCAGTCTGTTTACTAACTCCTAACCTGGTGTTCCAGTCTGTTTACTAACTCCTAGCCTGGTGTTCCAGTCTGTTTACTAACTCCTAGCCTGGTGTTTACAGTCTGTTTCCAGTCTAACTCCTAGCCTACCTGGTGTTCCAGTCTGTTTACTAACTCCTAGCCTGGTGTTCCAGTCTGTTTACTAACTCCTAGCCTGGTGTTCCAGTCTGTTTACTAACTCCTAGCCTGGTGTTCCAGTCTGTTTACTAACTCCTAACCTGGTGTTCCAGTCAGTCTGTTTACTAACTCCTAGCCTGGTGTTCCAGTCTGTTTACTAACTCCTAGCCTGGTGTTCCAGTCAGTCTGTTTACTAACTCCTAGCCTGGTGTTCCAGTCTGTTTACTAACTCCTAGCCTGGTGTTCCAGTCTGTTTACTAACTCCTAGCCTGGTGTTCCAGTCTGTTTACTAACTCCTAACCTGGTGTTCCAGTCTGTTTACTAACTCCTAGCCTGGTGTTCCAGTCTGTTTACTAACTCCTAGCCTGGTGTTCCAGTCTGTTTACTAACTCCTAGCCTGGTGTTCCAGTCTGTTTACTAACTCCTAGCCTGGTGTTCCAGTCTGTTTACTAACTCCTAGCCTGGTGTTCCTTCTGTTTACTAACTCCTAGCCTGGTGTTCCAGTCTGTTTACTAACTCCTAGCCTGGTGTTCCAGTCAGTCTGTTTACTAACTCCTAGCCTGGTGTTCCAGTCTGTTTACTAACTCCTAGCCCTGGTGTTCCAGTCTGTTTACTAACTCCTAACCTGGTGTTCCAGTCTGTTTACTAACTCCTAGCCTGGTGTTCCAGTCTGTTTACTAACTCCTAGCCTGGTGTTCCAGTCTGTTTACTAACTCCTAGCCTGGTGTTCCAGTCAGTTGTTCCAGTCTGGTGTTCCAGTCTGTTTACTAACTCCTAGCCTGGTGTTCCAGTCTGTTTACTAACTCCTAGCCTGGTGTTCCAGTCTGTTTACTAACTCCTAGCCTGGTGTTCCAGTCTGTTTACTAACTCCTAGCCTGGTGTTCCAGTCTGTTTACTAACTCCTAGCCTGGTGTTCCAGTCAGTCTGTTTACTAACTCCTAGCCTGGGTGTTCCAGTCTGTTTACTAACTCCTAGCCTGGTGTTCCAGTCTGTTTACTAACTCCTAGCCTGGTGTTCCAGTCTGTTTACTAACTCCTAGCCTGGTGTGTTCCAGTCTGTTTTACTAACTCCTAGCCTGGTGTTCCAGTCTGTTTACTAACTCCTAGCCTGGTTACTAACTCAGTCCTGGTGTTCTGTTTACTAACTCCTAGCCTGGTGTTCCAGTCTGTTTACTAACTCCTAGCCTGGTGTTCCAGTCTGTTTACTAACTCCTAGCCTGGTGTTCCAGTCTGTTTACTAACTCCTAGCCTGGTGTTCCAGTCTGTTTACTAACTCCTAGCCTGGTGTTCCATTCTGTTTACTAACTCCTAGCCTGGTGTTCCAGTCTGTTTACTAACTCCTAGCCTGGTGTTCCAGTCTGTTTACTAACTCCTAGCCTGGTGTTCCAGTCTGTTTTACTAACTCCTAGCCTGGTGTTCCAGTCTGTTTACTAACTCCTAGCCTGGTGTTCCAGTCTGTTTACTAACTCCTAGCCTGGTGTTCCAGTCTGTTTACTAACTCTCCTAGCTAACTCCTAGTTGGTGTTCCAGTCTGTTTACTAACTCCTAGCCTGGTGTTCCAGTCTGTTTACTAACTCCTAGCCTGGTGTTCCAGTCTGTTTACTAACTCCTAGCCTGGTGTTCTCCTAGTCAGTCTGTTTACTAACTCCTAGCCTGGTGTTCCAGTCTTGTTTACTAACTCCTAGCCTGGTGTTCCAGTCTGTTTACTAACTCCTAGCCTGGTGTTTACTGTCAGTCTGTTTACTAACTCCTAACCTGGTGTTCCAGTCTGTTTACTAACTCCTAGCCTGGTGTTCCAGTCTGTTTTACTAACTCCTAGCCTGGTGTTCCAGTCTGTTTACTAACTCCTAGCCTGGTGTTCCAGTCTGTTTTACTAACTCCTAGCCTGGTGTTCCAGTCTGTTTACTAACTCCTAGCCTGGTGTTCCAGTCTGTTTACTAACTCCTAGCCTGGTGTTCCAGTCTGTTTACTAACTCCTAGCCTGGTGTTCCAGTCTGTTTTACTAACTCCTAGCCCTGGTGTTCCAGTCTGTTTACTAACTCCTAGCCTGGTGTTCCAGTCTGTTTACTAACTCCTAGCCTGGTGTTTTCCAGTCAGTCTGTTTTACTAACTCCTAGCCTGGTGTTCCAGTCTGTTTACTAAACTCCTAGCCTGGTGTTCCAGTCTGTTTACTAACTCCTAGCCTGGTGTTCCAGTCAGTCTGTTTACTAACTCCTAGCCTGGTGTTCCAGTCTGTTTTACTAACTCCTAGCCTGTTACCCAGTCTGTTTACTAACTCCTAGCTGGTGTTCCAGTCTGTTTACTAACTCTCCTAGCCTGGTGTTCCAGTCTGTTTACTAACTCCTAGCCTGGTGTTCCAGTCTGTTTACTAACTCCTAGCCTGGTGTTCCAGTCTGTTTACTAACTCCTAGCCTGGTGTTCCAGTCTGTTTACTAACTCCTAGCCTGGTGTTCCAGTCTGTCTAACTCTAGTTGTTCTAACTCCTTACTAACTCCTAGCCTGGGTGTTCCAGTCTGTTTTACTAACTCCTAGCCTGGTGTTCCAGTCTGTTTACTAACTCCTAGCCTGGTGTTTCCAGTCTGTTTACTAACTCCTAGCCTGGTGTTCCAGTCAGTCTGTTACTAACTCCTAGCCTGGTGTTCAGTCTGTTTACTAACTCCTAGCCTGGTGTTCCAGTCTGTTTACTAACTCCTAGCCTGGTGTTCCAGTCTGTTTACTAACTCCTAGCCTGGTGTTCCAGTCTGTTACTACTAACCTAGCCTGGTGTTCCAGTCTGTTTACTAACTCCTAGCCTGGTGTTTTCAGTCTGTTTACTAACTCCTAGCCTGGTGTTCCAGTCTGTTTTACTAACTCCTAGCCTGGTGTTCCAGTCTGTTCTGTTTACTAAACTCCTAGCCTGGTGTTCCAGTCTGTTTACTAACTCTCCTAGCCTGGTTTACTTCCAGTCTGTTTACTGTTTAAACTCCTAGCCTGGTGTTCCAGTCTGTTTACTAACTCCTAGCCTGGTGTTCCAGTCTGTTTACTAACTCCTAGCCTGGTGTTCCAGTCTGTTTACTAACTCCTAGCCTGGTGTTCCAGTCCTGTTTACTAACTCCTAGCCTGTTCCAGTCTGTTTACTACACTCCAGTCTGTTTTACTAACTCCTAGCCTGGTGTTCCAGTCAGTCTGTTTACTAACTCCTAGCCTGGTGTTCCAGTCTGTTTACTAACTCCTAGCCTGGTGTTCCAGTCAGTCTGTTTACTAACTCCTAGCCTGGTGTTCCAGTCAGTCTTTTACTAACTCCTAGCCTGGTGTTCCAGTCTGCTGTTTACTAACTCCTAGCCTGGTGTTCCAGTCTGTTTACTATCTCCTAGCCTGGTGTTCAGTCTGTTTACTAACTCCTAGCCTGGTGTTCCAGTCTGTTTTACTAACTCCTAGTGTTCCTGGTGTTCCTACCTGTCCAGTCTGTTTACTAACTCCTAGCCTGGTGTTCCAGTCAGTCTGTTTACTAACTCCTAGCCTGGTGTTCCAGTCTGTTTACTAACTCCTAGCCTGGTGTTCCAGTCTGTTTACTAACTCCTAGCCTGGTGTTCCAGTCTGTTTACTAACTCCTAGGTTCCTGGTGTTCCAGTCTGTTTACTAACTCCTAGCCTGGTGTTCCAGTCTGTTTACTAACTCCTAGCCTGGTGTTCCAGTCCTGTTTTACTAACTCCTAGCCTGGTGTTCCAGTCTGTTTACTAACTCCTAGCCTGGTGTTCCAGTCTGTTTACTAACTCCTAGCCTGGTGTTCCAGTCAGTCTGTTTACTAACTCCTAGCCTGGTGTTCCAGTCTGGTGTTCCAGTCTGTTTACTAACTCCTAGCCTGGTTGTTCCAGTCAGTCTGTTTACTAACTCCTAGCCTGGTGTTCCAGTTCTGTTTACTAACTCCTAGCCTGGTGTTCCAGTCTGTTTACTAACTCCTAGCCTGGTGTTCCAGTCAGTCTGTTTACTAACTCCTAGCCTGGTGTTACCAGTTCAGTCTGTTTACTAACTCCTAGCCTGGTGTTCCAGTCTGTTTACTAACTCCTAGCCTGGTGTTCCAGTCTGTTTACTAACTCCTAGCCTGGTGTTCCAGTCTGTTTACTAACTCCTAGCCTGGTGTTTCCAGTCTGTTTACTGTTTACTAAACTCCTAGCCTAGCCTGGTGTTCCAGTCTGTTTACTAACTCCTAGCCTGGTGTTCCAGTCTGTTTACAGTCTGTTTACTAACTGTTACTAACTCCTGGTGTTCCAGTCTGTTTACTAACTCCTAGCCTGGTGTTCCAGTCTGTTTACTAACTCCTAGCCTGGTGTTCCAGTCTGTTTACTAACTCCTAGCCTGGTTGTTCCAGTCTGTTTACTAACTCCTAGCCTGGTGTTCCAGTCAGTCTGTTTACTAACTCCTAGTGTTCCTGGTGTTCCAGTCAGTCTGTTTACTAACTCCTAGCCTGGTGTGTTGTTTAACTAAAGTCTGTTTCCACTGTTTACTAACTCCTAGCCTGGTGTTCCAGTCTGTTTACTAACTCCTAGCCTGGTGTTCCAGTCTGTTTACTAACTCCTAGCCTGGTGTTCCAGTCTGTTTACTAACTCCTAGCCTGGTGTTCCATTCTGTTTACTAACTCCTAGCCTGGTGTTCCAGTCTGTTTACTAACTCCTAGCCTGGTGTTCCAGTCTGTTTACTAACTCCTAGCCTGGTGTTCCAGTCTGTTTACTAACTCCTAGCCTGGTGTTCCAGTCTGTTCCTAACTCCTAGCTGTTTTACTAACTCCTAGCCTGGTGTTCCAGTCTGTTTACTAACTCCTAGCCTGGTGTTCCAGTCTGTTTACTAACTCCTAGCCTGGTGTTCCAGTCTGTTTACTAACTCCTAGCCTGGTGTTCAGTCTGTTTACTAACTCCTAGCCTGGTGTTCCAGTCTGTTTACTAACTCCTAGCCTGGTGTTCCAGTCTGTTTACTAACTCCTAGCCTGGTGTTCCAGTCTGTTACTAACTCCTAGCCTGGTGTTCCAGTCTGTTTACTAACTCCTAGCCTGGTGTTCCAGTCTGTTTACTAACTCCTAGCCTGGTGTTCCAGTCAGTTCCAGTTTTTACTAACTCCTAGCCTGGTGTTCCAGTCTGTTTACTAACTCCTAGCCTGGTGTTCCAGTCTGTTTACTAACTCCTAGCCTGGTTTTCCTGTTACAGTCTGTTTACTAAACTCCTAACCTGGTGTTCCAGTCTGTTTACTAACTCCTAGCCTGGTGTTCCAGTCTGTTTACTAACTCCTAGCCTGGTGTTCCAGTCTGTTTACTAACTCCTAGCCTGGTGTTCCAGTCTGTTTACTAACTCCTAGCCTGGTGTTCCAGTCTGTTTACTAACTCCTAGCCTGGTGTTCCAGTCTGTTTTACTAACTCCTAGCCTGGTGTTTCCAGTCTGTTTACTAACTCCTAGCCTGGTGTTCCAGTCTGTTTACTAACTCCTACCCTGGTGTTCCAGTCTGTTTACTAACTCCTAGCCTGGTGTTCCAGTCTGTTTACTAACTCCTAGCCTGGTGTTCCAGTCAGTTCCTGTTTACTAACTCCTAGCCTGGTGTTCCAGTCTGTTTACTAACTCCTAGCCTGGTGTTCCAGTCTGTTTACTAACTCCTAGCCTGGTGTTCCAGTCAGTCTGTTTACTAACTCCTAGCCTGGTGTTCCAGTCTGTTTACTAACTCCTAGCCTGGTGTTCCCAGTCTGTTTACTAACTCCTAGCCTGGTGTTCCAGTCTGTTTACTAACTCCTAGCCTGGTGTTCCAGTCTGTTTACTAACTCCTAGCCTGGTGTTCCAGTCTGTTTACTAACTCCTAGCCTGGTGTTCCAGTCTGTTTACTAACTCCTAGCCTGGTGTTCCAGTCAGTCTGTTTACTAACTCCTAGCCTGGTGTTCCAGTCTGTTTACTAACTCCTAGCCTGGTGTTCCAGTCTGTTTACTAACTCCTAGCCTGGTGTTCCAGTCTGTTTACTAACTCCTAGCCTGGTGTTCCAGTCTGTTACTAACTCCTAGCTGGTGTTCCAGTCTGTTTACTAACTCCTAGCCTGGTGTTCCAGTCTGTTTACTAACTCCTAGCCTGGTGTTCCAGTCTGTTTACTAACTCCTAGCCTGGTGTTCCAGTCTGTTTACTAACTCCTAGCCTGGTGTTCCAGTCTGTTTACTAACTCCTAGCCTGGTGTTTCCAGTCTGTTTACTAACTCCTAGCCTGGTGTTCCTAGACTGGTGTTCCAGTCTGTTTACTAACTCCTAGCCTGGTGTTCCAGTCTGTTTACTAACTCCTAGCCTGGTGTTCCAGTCTGTTTACTAACTCCTAGCCTGGTGTTCCAGTCTGTTTACTAACTCCTAGCCTGGTGTTCCAGTTGTTTACTAACTCCTAGCCTGGTGTTCCAGTCTGTTTACTAACTCCTAGCCTGGTGTTCCAGTCTGTTTACTAACTCCTAGCCTGGTGTTCCAGTCTGTTTACTAACTCCTAGCCTGGTGTTCCAGTCTGTTTACTAACTGGTAGCCTGGTGTTCCAGTCTGTTTACTAACTCCTAGCCTGGTGTTCCAGTCTGTTTACTAACTCCTAGCCTGGTGTTCCAGTCAGTTTGTCTGTACTACAACTCCTAGCCTGGTGTTCCAGTCAGTCTTTTTTACTAACTCCTAGCCTGGTGTTTCCAGTCTGTTTACTAACTCCTAGCCTGGTGTTCCAGTCTGTTTACTAATCTCCTAGCCTGGGTGTTCCAGTCTGTTTACTAACTCCTAGCCTGGTGTTCCCAGTCTGTTTACTAACTCCTAGCCTGGTGTTCCAGTCTGTTTACTAACTAGCCTAGTTCCAGGTGTTCCAGTCCTAGCCTGGTCTGTTTACTAACTCCTAGCCTGGTGTTCCAGTCTGTTTTACTAACTCCTAGCCTGGTGTTCCAGTCTGTTTACTAACTCCTAGCCTGGTGTTCCAGTCTGTTTACTAACTCCTAGCCTGGTGTTCCAGTCTGTTTACTAACTCCTAGCCTGGTGTTCCAGTCTGTTTTACTAACTCCTAGCCTGGTGTTCCAGTCTGTTTACTAACTCCTAGCCTGGTGTTCCAGTCTGTTTACTAACTCCTAGCCTGGTGTTCCAGTCTGTTTACTAACTCCTAGCCTGGTTGTTCTGTTTACAGTCCTAGCCTGGTGTTCCAGTTTACTAACTCCTAGCCTGGTGTTCCAGTCTGTTTACTAACTCCTAGCCTGGTGTTCCAGTCTGTTTACTAACTCCTAGCCTGTTGTTCCAGTCTGTTTACTAACTCCTAGCCTGGTGTTGTTCCAGTCTGTTTACTAACTCCTAGCCTGGTGTTCCCAGTCTCTGTTTTTACTAACTCCTAGCCTGGTGTTCCAGTCTGTTTACTAACTCCTAGCCTGGTGTTTTCCAGTCTGTTTACTAACTCCTAGCCTGGTGTTCCAGTCTGTTTTACTAACTCCTAGCCTGGTGTTCCAGTCTGTTTACTAACTCCTAGCCTGGTGTTCCAGTCTGTTTACTAACTCCTAGCCTGGTGTTCCAGTCTGTTTACTAACTCCTAGCCTGGTGTTCCAGTCTGTTTACTAACTCCTAGCCTGGTGTTCCAGTCTGTTTACTAACTCCTAGCCTGGTGTTCCAGTCTGTTTACTAACTCCTAGCCTGGTGTTTCCAGTCTGTTTACTAACTCCTTAGGTGTTCCTGGTGTTCCAGTCTGTTTACTAACTCCTAGCCTGGTGTTCCAGTCTGTTTTACTAACTCCTAGCCTGGTGTTCCAGTCTGTTTACTAACTCCTAGCCTGGTGTTCCAGTCTGTTTACTAACTCCTAGCCTGGTGTTCCAGTCTGTTTACTAACTCCTACTCTGGTGTTCCAGTGGTGTTCCAGTCTGTTTACTAACTCCTAGCCTGGTGTTCCAGTCTGTTTACTAACTCCTAGCCTGGTGTTCCAGTCTGTTTACTAACTCCTAGCCTTGTGTTCCAGTCTTCTGTTTACTAACTCCTAGCCTGGTGTTCCAGTCTGTTTACTAACTCCTAGCCTGGTTTTCCAGTCTGTTTACTAACTCCTAGCCTGGTGTTCCAGTCAGTCTGTTTACTAACTCCTAGCCTGGTGTTCCTCCTAGCCTGGTGTTCCAGTCTTTTTACTAACTCCTAGCCCTGGTGTTCCAGTCTGTTTACTAACTCCTAGCCTGGTGTTCCAGTCTGTTTACTAACTCCTAGCCTGGTGTTCCAGTCTGTTTACTAACTCCTAGCCTGGTGTTCCAGTCTGTTTACTAACTCCTAGCCTGGTGTTCCAGTCTGTTTACTAACTCCTAGCCTGGTGTTCCAGTCTGTTTACTAACCCTAGCCTGGTGTTCCAGTCTGTTTACTAACTAGCCTGGTGTTCCAGTCTGTTTACTAACTCCTAGCCTGGTGTTCCAGTCTGTTAATAACTCCTAGCCTGGTGTTCCAGTCAGTCTGTTTACTAAACTCCTAACCTGGTGTTCCAGTCTGTTTACTAACTCCTAGCCTGGTGTTCCAGTCTGTTTACTACAACTCCTAGCCTGGTGTTCCAGTCAGTCTGTTTACTAACTCCTAGCCTGGTGTCCAGTCAGTCTGTTTACTAACTCCTAGCCTGGTGCCTGGTTACAGTTCCAGTCAGTCCAGTTTACTAACTCCCTAGCCTGGGGTTCCAGTCTGTTACTAACTCCTAGCCTGGTGTTCCAGTCTGTTTACTAACTCCTAGCCTGGTGTTCCAGTCTGTTTACTAATCCTAAACCTGGTGTTCCAGTCTGTTTACTAACTCCTAGCCTGGTGTTCCAGTCTGTTTACTAACTCCTAGCCTGGTGTTCCAGTCTGTTTACTAACTCCTAGCCTGATGTTCCAGTCTGTTTACTAACTCCTAGCCTGGTGTTCCAGTCTGTTTACTAATAACTCCTAGCCTGGTGTTCCAGTCTGTTTACTAACTCCTAGCCTGGTGTTCCAGTCTGTTTACTAACTCCTAACCTGGTGTTCCAGTCAGTCTGTTTACTAACTCCTAGCCTGGTGTTCCAGTCTGTTTACTAACTCCTAGCCTGGTGTTCCCAGTCTGTTTACTAACTCCTAGCCTGGTGTTCCAGTCTGTTTACTAACTCCTAGCCTGGTGTTCCAGTCTGTTTACTAAACTCCTAGCCTGGTGTTCCAGTCAGTCTATTTACTAACTCCTAACCTGTCTGTGTTAACTCCAGTCTGTTCTACTAACTCCTAGCCTGGTGTTCCAGTCAGTCTGTTTACTAACTCCTAGCCTGGTGTTCCAGTCTCTGTTTACTAACTCCTAGCCTGGTGTTCCAGTCTGTTTACTAACTCCTAGCCTGGTGTTCCAGTCTGTTTAATAAACTCCTAGCCTGGTGTTCCAGTCTGTTTACTAACTCCTAGCCTGGTGTTCCAGTCTGTTTACTAACTCCTAGCCTGGTGTTCCAGTCAGTCTGTTTACTAACTCCTAGCCTGGTGTTTTCCAGTCTGTTTACTAACTCCTAGCCTGGTGTTCCATTCTGTTTACTAACTCCTAGCCTGGTGTTCCAGTCAGTCTGTTTACTAACTCCTAGCCTGGTGTTCCAGTCTGTTTACTAACTCCTAGCCTGGTGTTCCATTCTGTTTACTAACTCCTAGCCTGGTGTTCCAGTCAGTCTGTTTACTAACTCCTAGCCTGGTGTTCCAGTCTGTTTACTAACTCCTAGCCTGGTGTTCCAGTCTGTTTACTAACTCCTAGCCTGGTGTTCCAGTCTGTTTACTAACTCCTAACCTGGTGTCCAGTCTGTTTACTAACTCCTAGCCTGGTGTTCCAGTCTGTTTACTAACTCCTAGCCTGGTGTTCCAGTCTGTTTACTAACTCCTAGCCTGGTGTTCCAGTCTGTTTACTAACTCCTAGCCTGGTGTTCCAGTCAGTCTGTTTACTAACTCCTAGCCTGGTGTTCCAGTCTGGTTTACTAACTCCTAGCCTGGTGTTCCAGTCTGTTTACTAACTCCTAGCCTGGTGTTCCAGTCTGTTTACTAACTCCTAGCCTGGTGTTCCAGTCTGTTTACTAACTCCTAACCTGATGTTCCAGTCTGTTTACTAACTCCTAGCCTGGTGTTCCAGTCAGTCTGTTTACTAACTCCTAGCCTGGTGTTCCAGTCTGTTTACTAACTCCTAGCCTGGTGTTCCAGTCTGTTACTAACTCCTAGCCTGGTGTTCCAGTCTGTTTACTAACTCCTAGCCTGGTGTTCCAGTCTGTTTACTAACTCCTAGCCTGGTGTTCCAGTCTGTTTACTAACTCCTAGCCTTGGTGTTCCAGTTCCAGTCAGTCTGTTTACTAACTCCTAGCCTGGTGTTCCAGTCTGTTTACTAACTCCTAGCCTGGTGTTCCAGTCTGTTTACTAACTCCTAACCTGGTGTTCCAGTCTGTTTACTAACTCCTAGCATGGTGTTTCCTGTCAGTCCTGTGTTCCAGTCAGTCTGTTTACTAACTCCTAGCCTGGTGTTCCAGTCTGTTTACTAACTCCTAGCCTGGTGTTCCAGTCTGTTTACTAACCCTAGCCTGGTGTTCCAGTCTGTTTACTAACTCCTAGCCTGGTGTTCCAGTCTGTTTACTAACCTAACTCCTGGTGTGGTGTTCCAGTCTGTTTACTAACTCCTAGCCTGGTGTTCCAGTCTGTTTACTAACTCCTAGCCTGGTGTTCCAGTCAGTCTGTTTACTAACTCCTAGCCTGGTGTTCCAGTCAGTCTGTTTACTAACTCCTAGCCTGGTGTTCCAGTCTGTTTACTAACTCCTAGCCTGGTGTTCCAGTCTGTTTACTAACTCCTAGCCTGGTGTTCCAGTCTGTTTACTAACTCCTAGCCTGGTGTTCCAGTCTGTTTACTAACTCCTAGCTAGTGTTCCAGTCTGTTTACTAACTCTAGCCTGGTGTTCCAGTCTGTTTACTAACTCCTAGCCTGGTGTTCCAGTCTGTTTACTAACTCCTAGCCTGGTGTTCCAGTCAGTCTTACTACTAACTCCTAGCCTGGTGTTCCAGTCTGTTTACTAATCCTAGCCTGGTGTTCCATTCTGTTTACTAACTCCTAGCCTGGTGTTCCAGTCAGTTCTGTTTTACTAACTCCTAGCCTGGTGTTCCAGTCAGTCTGTTTACTAACTCCTAGCCTGGTGTGTTTACAGTCTGTTCCAGTCTACTAACTCCTAGCCTGGTGTTCCAGTCAGTCTGTTTACTAACTCCTAGCCTGGTGTTCCAGTCAGTCTGTGTTTACTAACTCCTAGCCTGGTGTTCCAGTCTGTTTACTAGTCCTAGCCTGGTGTTCCAGTCTGTTACTAAACTCCTAGCCTGGTGTTCCCAGTCTGTTTACTAACTCCTAGCCTGGTGTTCCAGTCTGTTTACTAACTCCTAGCCTGGTGTTCCAGTCTGTTACTAACTCCTAACCTGGTGTTCCAGTCTGTTTACTAACTCCCTAGCCGTTGGTGTTCCAGTCTGTTTACTAACTCCTAGCCTGGTGTTCCAGTCTGTTTACTAACTCCTAGCCTGGTGTTCCATTCTGTTTACTAACTCCTAGCCTGGTGTTCCAGTCTGTTTACTAACTCCTAGCCTGGTGTTCCAGTCTGTTTACTAACTCCTAGCCTGGTGTTCCAGTCTGTTTACTAACTCCTAGCCTGGTGTTCCAGTCTGTTTACTAACTCCTAGCCTGGTGTTCCAGTCTGTTTACTAACTCCTAGCCTGGTGTTCCAGTCAGTCTGTTTACTAACTCCTAGCCTGGTGTTCCAGTCTGTTTACTAACTCCTAACCTGGTGTTCCAGTCTGTTTAGTAACTCCTAGCCTGTGTTACAGTAACTAACCCTAGCCTGGTGTTCCAGTCTGTTTACTAACTCCTAGCCTGGTGTTCCAGTCTGTTTACTAACTCCTAGCCTGGTGTTCCAGTCTGTTTACTAAACCCTAGCCTGGTGTTCCAGTCTGTTTACTAACTCCTAGCCTGGTGTTCCAGTCTGTTTACTAACTCCTAGCCTGGTGTTCCAGTCTGTTTACTAACTCCTAGCCTGGTGTTCCAGTCAGTCTGTTTACTAACTCCTAGCCTGGTGTTCCAGTCTGTTTACTAACTCCTAGCCTGGTGTTCCAGTCTGTTTACTAACTCCTAGCCTGGTGTTTCAGTCTGTTTACTAACTCCTAGCCTGGTGTTCCCTAGCCTGGTCTGTTTACTAACTCCTAGCCTGGTGTTCCAGTCTGTTTTACTAACTCCTAGCCTGGTGTTCCAGTCAGTCTGTTTACTAAACTCCTAGCCTGGTGTTCCAGTCTGTTTACTAACTCCTAGCCTGGTGTTCCAGTCTGTTTACTAACTCCTAGCCTGGTGTTCCAGTCTGTTTACTAACTCCTAGCCTGGTGTTCCAGTCTGTTTACTAACTCCTAGCCTGGTGTGTTCCAGTCTGTTTACTAACTCCTAGCCTGGTGTTCCAGTCTGTTTACTAACTCCTAGCCTGGTGTTCCAGTCTGTTTACTAACTCCTAGCCTGGTGTTCCAGTCTGTTTACTAACTCCTAGCCTGGTGTTCCAGTCAGTCTGTTTACTAACTCCTAGCCTGGTGTTCCAGTCTGTTTACTAACTACTAACTCCTAGCCTGGTGTTTCAGTCAGTCTGTTACTAACTCCTAGCCTGGTGTTCCAGTCTGTTTACTAACTCCTAGCCTGGTGTTCCAGTCTGTTTACTAACTCCTAGCCTGGTGTTCCAGTCTGTTTACTAACTCCTAGCCTGGTGTTCCAGTCTGTTTACTAACTCCTAGCCTGGTGTTCCAGTCTGTTTACTAACTCCTAGCCTGGTGTTCCAGTCTGTTTACTAACTCCTAGCCTGGTGTTCCAGTCTGTTTTACTAACTCCTAGCCTGGTGTTCCTGGTGTTCTAACTCCTAGTGGTGTTCCAGTCTGTTTACTAACTCCTAGCCTGGTGTTCCAGTCTGTTTACTAACTCCTAGCCTGGTCTGTTTACTAACTCCTAGTCTGGTTGTTCCAGTCTCCTAGCCTAGCCTGGTGTTCCAGTCTGTTTACTAACTCCTAGCCTGGTGTTCCAGTCTGTTTACTAACTCCTAGCCTGGTGTTCCAGTCTGTTTACTAACTCCTAGCCTGGTGTTCCAGTCTGTTTACTAACTCCTAGCCTGGTGTTCCAGTCAGTCCTGTTTACTAACTCCTAGCCTGGTGTTCCAGTCTGTTTACTAACTCCTAGCCTGGTGTTCCAGTCTGTTTACTAACTCCTAGCCTGGTGTTCAGTCAGTCTGTTTACTAACTCCTAGCCTGGTGTTCCAGTCTGTTTACTAACTCCTAGCCTGGTTTCCAGTCTGTTTACTAACTCCTAGCCTGGTGTTCCAGTCTGTTTACTAACTCCTAGCCTGGTGTTCCAGTCTGTTTACTAACTCCTAGCCTGGTGTTCCAGTCTGTTTACTAACTCCTAGCCTGGTGTTTCCAGTCTGTTTACTAACTCCTAGCCTGGTGTTCCAGTCTGTTTACTAACTCAGTTCTGTTTACTAACTCCTAACCTGGTGTTTCCAGTCTGTTTACTAACTCCTAGCCTGGTGTTCCAGTCAGTCTGTTTACTAATTCTAGCCTGGTGTTCCAGTTCCAGTCAGTTCCAGTCTGTTTACTAACTCCTAGCCTGGTGTTCCAGTCTGTTTACTAACTCCTGGTGTTGGTGTTCCAGTCTGTTTTCCACTAAACTCCTAGCCTGGTGTTCCAGTCTGTTTACTAACTCCTAGCCTGGTGTTCCAGTCCTGTTTACTAACTCCTAGCCTGGTGTTCCAGTCTGTTTACTAACTCCTAGCCTGGTGTTCCAGTCTGTTTACTAACTCCTAGCCTGGTGTTCCAGTCTGTTTACTAACTCCTAGCCTGGTGTTCCAGTCAGTCTGTTTACTAACTCCTAGCCTGGTGTTCCAGTCTGTTTACTAACTCCTAGCCTGGTGTTCCAGTCTGTTTACTAACTCCTAGCCTGGTGTTCCAGTCAGTCTGTTTACTAACTCCTAGCCTGGTGTTCCAGTCTGTTTACTAACTCCTAGCCTGGTGTTCCAGTCTGTTTACTAACTCCTAGCCTGGTGTTCCAGTCTGTTTACTAACTCCTAGTCTGTGTTTACTAACTCCTAACTCCTAGCTGGTGTTCCAGTCTGTTTACTAACTCCTAGCCTGGTGTTCCAGTCAGTGTTTACTAACTCCTAGCCTGGTGTTCCAGTCTGTTTACTAACTCCTAGCCTGGTGTTCCAGTCTGTTTACTAACTCCTAGCCTGGTGTTCCAGTCTGTTTACTAACTCCTAGCCTGGTGTTCCAGTCTGTTTACTAACTCCTAGCCTGGTGTTCCAGTCTGTTTACTAACTCCTAGCCTGGTGTTCCAGTCTGTTTACTAACTCCTAGCCTGGTGTTCCAGTCTGTCTGTTTACTAACTCCTAGCCTGGTGTTCCAGTCTGTTTACTAACTCCTAGCCTGGTGTTCCAGTCTGTTTACTAACTCCTAGTTACTAAACTCCTAGCCTGGTGTTCCAGTCTGTTTACTAACTCCTAGCCTGGTGTTCCAGTCTGTTTACTAACTCCTAGCCTGGTGTTCCAGTCAGTCTGTTTACTAACTCCTAGCCTGGTGTTCCAGTCTGTTTACTAACTCCTAACCTGGTGTTCCAGTCAGTCTGTTTACTAACTCCTAGCCTGGTGTTCCAGTCTGTTTACTAACTCCTAGCCTGGTGTTTCCAGTCTGTTTACTAACTCCTAGCCTGGTGTTCCAGTCTGTTTACTAACTCCTAGCCTGGTGTTCCAGTCTGTTTACTAACTCCTAGCCTGGTGTTCCAGTCTGTTTACTAACTCCTAACCTGGTGTTCCAGTCTGTTTACTAACTCCTAGCCTGGTGTTCCAGTCAGTCTGTTTACTAACTCCTAGCCTGGTGTTCCAGTCTGTTTACTAACTCCTAGCCTGGTGTTCCAGTCTGTTTACTAACTCCTAGCCTGGTGTTCCAGTCTGTTTACTAACTCCTAGCCTGGTGTTCCAGTCAGTCTGTTTACTAACTCCTAGCCTGGTGTTCCAGTCTGTTTACTAACTCCTAGCCTGGTGTTCCAGTCAGTCTGTTTACTAACTCCTAGCCTGGTGTTCCAGTCTGTTTACTAACTCCTAGCCTGGTGTTCCAGTCTGTTTACTAACTCCTAGCCTGGTGTTCCAGTCAGTTTACTAACTCCTAGCCTGGTGTTCCAGTCTGTTTACTAACTCCTAGCCTGGTGTTCCAGTCTGTTTACTAACTCCTAGCCTGGTGTTCCAGTCAGTCTGTTTACTAACTCCTAGCCTGGTGTTCCAGTCTGTTTACTAACTCCTAGCCTGGTGTTCCAGTCTGTTTACTAACTCCTAGCCTGGTGTTCCAGTCTGTTTACTAACTCCTAGCCTGGTGTTCCAGTCTGTTTACTAACTCCTAGCCTGGTGTTCCAGTCTGTTTACTAACTCCTAGCCTGGTGTTCCGTCTGGTGTTTTTACTAACTCCTAGCCTGGTGTTCCAGTCTGTTTACTAACTCCTAGCCTGGTGTTCCAGTCTGTTTACTAACTCCTAGCCTGGTGTTCCAGTCAGTCTGTTTACTAACTCCTAGCCTGGTGTTCCAGTCTGTTTACTAAACTCCTAGCCTGGTGTTCCAGTCAGTGTTTACTAACTCCTAGCCTGGTGTTCCAGTCTGTTACTAACTCCTAGCCTGGTGTTCCAGTCTGTTTACTAACTCCTAGCCTGGTGTTCCAGTCTGTTTACTAACTCCTAGCCTGGTGTTCCAGTCTGTTTACTAACTCCTAGCCTGGTGTTCCAGTCTGTTTACTAACTCCTAGCCTGGTGTTCCAGTCTGTTTACTAACTCCTAGCCTGTTGTTCTAACTCAGTCTGGTGTTCCAGTCTGTTTACTAACTCCTAGCCTGGTGTTCCAGTCTGTTTACTAACTCCTAACTCCTAGCCTGGTGTTCCAGTCTGTTTACTAACTCCTAGCCTGGTGTTCCAGTCTGTTTACTAACTCCTAGCCTGGTGTTCCAGTCTGTTTACTAACTCCTAGCCTGGTGTTCCAGTCTGTTTACTAACTCCTAGCCTGGTGTTCCAGTCAGTGTTTACTAACTCCTAGCCTGGTGTTCCAGTCTGTTTACTAACTCCTAGCCTGGTGTTCCAGTCTGTTTACTAACTCCTAGCCTGGTGTTCCAGTCTGTCTGTTTACTACTCCTAGCCTGGTGTTCCAGTCTGTTTACTAACTCCTAGCCTGGTGTTCCAGTCTGTTTACTAACTCCTAGCCTGGTGTTCCAGTCAGTCTGTTTACTAACTCCTAGCCTGGTGTTCCAGTCTGTTTACTAACTCCTAGCCTGGTGTTCCAGTCTGTTTACTAACTCCTAGCCTGGTGTTCCAGTCTGTTTACTACTAACTCCTAGCCTGGTGTTCCAGTCTGTTTACTAACTCCTAGCCTGGTGTTCCAGTCTGTTTACTAACTCCTAGCCTGGTGTTCCAGTCTGTTTACTAACTCCTAGCCTGGTGTTCCAGTCTGTTTTACTAACTCCTAGCCTGGTGTTCCAGTCTGTTTACTAACTCCTAGCCTGGTGTTACTCCTAGCCTGGTGTTCCAGTCAGTCTTACTACTAACTCCTAGCCTAGCCTGGTGTTCCAGTCTGTTCCACTAACTCCTAGCCTGGTGTTCCAGTCTGTTTTACTAACTCCTAGCCTGGTGTTCCAGTCTGTTTACTAACTCCTAGCCTGGTGTTCCAGTCTGTTTACTAACTCCTAGCCTGGTGTTCCAGTCTGTTTACTAACTCCTAGCCTGGTGTTCCAGTCAGTCTGTTTACTAACTCCTAGCCTGGTGTTCCAGTCTGTTTACTAACTCCTAACCCTGGTGTTCCAGTCTGTTTACTAACTCCTAGCCTGGTGTTCCAGTCTGTGTTTACTAACTCCTAGCCTGGTGTTCCAGTCTGTTTACTAACTCCTAGCCTGGTGTTCCAGTCTGTTTACTAACTCCTAGCCTGGTGTTCCAGTCTGTTTACTAACTCCTAGCCTGGTGTTCCAGTCTGTTTACTAACTCCTAGCCTGGTGTTCCAGTCTGTTTACTAACTCCTAGCCTGGTGTTCCAGTCAGTCTGTTTACTAACTCCTAGCCTGGTGTTCCAGTCTGTTTACTAACTCCTAGCCTGGTGTTCCAGTCTGTTTACTAACTCCTAGCCTGGTGTTCCAGTCTGTTTACTAACTCCTAGCCTGGTGTCCAGTCCAGTCTGTTTACTAACTCCTAGCCTGGTGTTCCAGTCAGTCTGTTTACTAACTCCTAGCCTGGTGTTCCAGTCTGTTTACTAACTCCTAGCCTGGTGTTCCAGTCTGTTTACTAACTCCTAGCCTGGTGTTCCAGTCTGTTTACTAACTCCTAGCCTGGTGTTCCAGTCTGTTTTACTAACTCCTAGCCTGGTGTTCCAGTCTGTTTACTAACTCCTAGCTGGTGTTCCAGTCTGTTTACTAACTCCTAGCCTGGTGTTCCAGTCTGTTTACTAACTCCTAGCCTGGTGTTCCAGTCTGTTTACTAACTCCTAGCCTGGTGTTCCAGTCTGTTTACTAACTCCTAGCCTGGTGTTCCAGTCTGTTTACTAACTCCTAGCCTGGTGTTCCAGTCAGGTCTGTTTACTAACTCCTAGCCTGGTGTTCCAGTCTGTTTTTACTAACTCCTAGCCTGGTGTTCCAGTCTGTTTACTAACTCCTAGCCTGGTGTTCCAGTCTGTTTACTAACTCCTAGCCTGGTGTGTTTTACCAGTCTGTTTTCCTAACTCTCCTAGCCTGGTGTTCCAGTCTGTTTACTAACTCCTAGCCTGGTGTTCCAGTCAGTGTTTACTAACTCCTAGCCTGGTGTTCCAGTCTGTTTACTAACTCCTAGCCTGGTGTTCCAGTCTGTTTACTAACTCCTAGCCTGTGTACCAGTCTGTTTTAACTCCTAGCCTGGTGTTCCAGTCTGTTTACTAACTCCTAGCCTGGTGTTCCAGTCTGTTTACTAACTCCTAGCCTGGTGTTCCAGTCTGTTTACTAACTCCTAGCCTGCCTGGTGTTTCCAGTCTGTTTACTAACTCCTAGCCTGGTGTTCCAGTCTGTTTTACTAACTCCTAGCCTGGTGTTCCAGTCTGTTTACTAACTCCTAGCCTGGTGTTCCAGTCTGTTTACTAACTCCTAGCCTGGTGTTCCAGTCTGTTTACTAACTCCTAGCCTGGTGTTCCAGTCAGTTGTTTACTAACTCCTAGCCTGGTGTTCCAGTCTGTTTACTAACTCCTAGCCTGGTGTTCCAGTCTGTTTACTAACTCCTAGCCTGGTGTTCCAGTCTGTTTACTAACTCCTAGCCTGGTGTTCCCTGTCTGTTTTTACTAACTCCTAGCCTGGTGTTCCAGTCTGTTTACTAACTCCTAGCCTGGTGTTCCAGTCTGTTTACTAACTCCTAGCCTGGTGTTCCAGTCTGTTTACTAACTCCTAGCCTGGTGTTCCAGTCTGTTTACTAACTCCTAGCCTGGTTGTTGTTTACTAACTCAGTCTGTTTACTAACTCCTAGCCTGGTGTTCCAGTCAGTCTGTTTACTAACTCCTAGCCTGGTGTTCCAGTCTGTTTACTAACTCCTAGCCTGGTGTTCCAGTCTGTTTACTAACTCCTAGCCTGGTGTTCCAGTCTGTTTACTAACTCCTAGCCTGGTGTTCCAGTCTGTTTACTAACTCCTAGCCTGGTGTTCCAGTCTGTTTACTAACTCCTAGCCTGGTGTTCCAGTCTGTTTACTAACTCCTAGCCTGGTGTTCCAGTCTGTTTACTAACTCCTAACCTGGTGTTCCAGTCTGTTTACTAACTCCTAGCCTGGTGTTCCAGTCTGTTTACTAACTCCTAGCCTGGTGTTCCAGTCTGTTTTTACTAACTCCTAGCCTGGTGTTCCAGTCTGTTTACTAACTCCTAGCCTGGTGTTCCAGTCTGTTTTACTAACTCCTAGCCTGGTGTTCCAGTCTGTTTACTAACTCCTAGCCTGGTGTTCCAGTCTGTTTACTAACTCCTAGCCTGGTGTTCCAGTCTGTTTACTAACTCCTAGCCTGGTGTTCCAGTCTGTTTACTAACTCCTAGCCTGGTGTTCCAGTCTGTTTACTAACTCCTAGCCTGGTGTTCCAGTCTGTTTACTAACTCCTAGCCCTGGTTCCAGTCTGTTTACTAACTCCTAGCCTGGTGTTCCAGTCTGTTTACTAACTCCTAGCCTGGTGTTCCAGTCTGTTTACTAACTCCTAGCCTGGTGTTCCAGTCTGTTTACTAACTCCTAGCCTGGTGTTCCAGTCTGTTTACTAACTCCTAGCCTGGTGTTCCAGTCTGTTTACTAATCTGTTTACTAACTCCTAGCCTGGTGTTCCAGTCTGTTTACTAACTCCTAGCCTGGTGTTCCAGTCTGTTTACTAACTCCTAGCCTGGTGTTCCAGTCTGTTTTACTAACTCCTAGCCTGGTGTTCCAGTCTGTTTACTAACTCCTAGCCTGGTGTTCCAGTCTGTCTGTTTACTAACTCCTAGCCTGGTGTTCCAGTCTGTTTACTAACTCCTAGCCTGGTGTTCCAGTCTGTTTACTAACTCCTAGCCTGGTGTTCCAGTCTGTTTACTAACTCCTAGCCTGGTGTTCCAGTCTGTTTTACTAACTCCTAGCCTGGTGTTCCAGTCTGTTTACTAACTCCTAGCCTGGTGTTCCAGTCTGTTTACTAACTCCTAGCCTGGTGTTCCAGTCTGTTTACTAACTCCTAGCCTGGTGTTCCAGTCTGTTTACTAACTCCTAGCCTGGTGTTCCAGTCAGTCTGTTTACTAACTCCTAGCCTGGTGTTCCAGTCTGTTTAGTAACTCCTAACCTGGTGTTCCAGTCTGTTTACTAACTCCTAGCCTGGTGTTCCAGTCAGTCTGTTTACTAACTCCTAGCCTGGTGTTCCAGTCTGTTTACTAACTCCTAGCCTGGTGTTCCAGTCTGTTTACTAACTCCTAGCCTGGTGTTCCAGTCAGTCTGTTTACTAACTCCTAGCCTGGTGTTCCAGTCAGTCTGTTTACTAACTCCTAGCCTGGTGTTCCAGTCTGTTTACTAACTCCTAGCCTGGTGTTCCAGTCTGTTTACTAACTCCTAGCCTGGTGTTCCAGTCTGTTTACTAACTCCTAGCCTGGTGTTCCAGTCTGTTTACTAACTCCTAGCCTGGTGTTCCAGTCTGTTTACTAAATCCTAGCCTGGTGTTCCAGTCTGTTTACTAACTCCTAGCCTGGTGTTCCAGTCTGTTTACTAACTCCTAGCCTGGTGTTCCAGTCTGTTTACTAACTCCTAGCCTGGTGTTCCAGTCAGTCTGTTTACTAACTCCTAACCTGGTGTTCCAGTCTGTTTACTAACTCCTAGCCTGGTGTTCCAGTCTGTTTACTAACTCCTAGCCTGGTGTTCCAGTCTGTTTACTAACTCCTAGCCTGGTGTTCCAGTCTGTTTACTAACTCCTAGCCTGGTGTTCCAGTCTGTTTACTAACTCCTAGCCTGGTGTTCCAGTCTGTTTACTAACTCCTAACCTGGTGTTCCAGTCTGTTTACTAACTCCTAGCCTGGTGTTCCAGTCTGTTTACTAACTCCTAGCCTGGTGTTCCAGTCTGTTTACTAACTCCTAGCCTGGTGTTCCATTCTGTCTGTTTATCGGCCCTTGCCTAGTATTCCAGTCTGTTTATTAACTCTATCATGGTGTTCCAGTGTATTGATTAGCCCTATCCTGGTGTTCCAGTGTATTGATTAGCCATATCCTGGTGTTCCAGTGTATTGATTAGCCCTATCCTGGTGTTCCAGTGTATTGATTAGCCCTATCCTGGTGTTCCAGTGTATTGATTAGCCCTATCCTGGTGTTCCAGTGTATTGATTAGCACTATCCTGGTGTTCCAGTGTATTGATTAGCCCTATCCTGGTGTTCCAGTGTATTGATTAGCCCTAGTCTGGTGTTCCAGTGTATTGATTAGCACTATCCTGGTGTTCCAGTGTATTGATTAGCCCTATCCTGGTGTTCCAGTGTATTGATTAGCACTATCCTGGTGTTCCAGTGTATTGATTAGCCCTATCCTGGTGTTCCAGTGTATTGATTAGCCCTTTCCTGGTGTTCCAGTGTTTTGATTAGCCCTAGTCTGGTGTTCCAGTGTATTGATTAGCCCTATCCTGGTGTTCCAGTGTATTGATTAGCCCTATCCTGGTGTTCCAGTGTATTGATTAGCCCTATCCTCGTGTTCCAGTGTATTGATTAGCCCTTTCCTGGTGTTCCAGTGTATTGATTAGCCCTTTCCTGGAGTTCCAGTGTCTTGATTAGCCCTATCCTGGTGTTCCAGTGTATTGATTAGCCCTATCCTGGTGTTCCAGTGTATTGATTAGCCCTATCCTGGTGTTCCAGTGTATTGATTAGCCCTATCCTGGTTTTCCAGTGTATTGATTAGCCCTATCCTGGTGTTCCAGTGTATTGATTAGCCCTATCCTGGTGTTCCAGTGTATTGATTAGCCCTATCCTGTTGTTCCAGTGTATAGATTAGCCCTATCCTGGTGTTCCAGTGTATTGATTAGCCCTATCCTGGTGTTCCAGTGTATTGATTAGCCCTATCCTGGTGTTCCAGTGTATTGATTAGCCCTATCCTGGTGTTCTACTAGCTGTACACAATACCTCATAATGACACAACAAAATCTTTTTTCGAAATGTTCTAAAATGTATACAAAATAAACTAAACGGAAATACCACATTTACATAAGTATAAGTACTTTATTGAAGCACCTTAGGCATCGATTACAGCCTCAAATCTTATTGGGTATGAGGCTACAAGCTTGGCATACCTGTATTTGGGGAGTTTCTCCCATTCTTCTCTGCAGATCCTCTCATGCTCTGTCAGGTTGGATTGGGAGCGTCGCTGCAAAGCTATTTTCAGGTCTCTCCAGAGATATTCGATCGGGTTCAAGTCCGGACTCTGGCTGGGACACTCAAAGACATTCAGAGACTTGTCCCGAAGCCACTCCTGCATTGTCTTGGCTGTGTGCTTAGGGTTGTTGGTGAACCTTCGCCCCAGTCTGAGGTCCTGAGAGCTCAGGAGCAGGTTTTCATCATGGATCTCTCTGTACTTTTCTCCAATCATCTTTCCCTCGATGCTGCCTAGTCCCCCAGTCCCTTCTGCTGAAAAACATCCCCACAGCATGATGCTGCCACCACCATGCTTCACCGTAGGAATGGTGCCAGGTTTCCTCCAGACGTGACGCTTGGCATTCAGGCCAAACAGTTCAATTTTGGTTTCATCAGGCAAACTCCAAGCGGGCTGTCATGTGCCTTTTTTCTGAGGAGTGGCTTCCGTCTGGCCACTCTACCATAAAGGCCTGATTGGTGGCGTGCTGCAGAGATGGTTGTCCTTCTGGAAGGTTCTCCCATCTCCACAGAGGAACTGTGGAGCTCTGTCAGAGTGACCATCGGGTTCTTGGTCACCTCCCTGACCAAGGCCCTTCTCCCCCGATTACTCAGTTTGGCTGGGCGGCCAGCTCTAGGAAGAGTCTTGGTGGTTCCAAACTTCTTCCATTTAAGAATATGGAGGCCACTGTGTACTTGGGGACCTTCAATGCTGCAGAAATGTTTTGGTACCCTTCCCCAGATCTGTGCCTCGACACAATCCTGTCTCGGAGCTCTACTGTCAATTCCTTCGACCTCACGGCTTGGTTTTTGTTCTGACATGCACTGTCAACAGTGGGACTTTATATAGACAGGTGTGTGCCTTTCCAAATCATGTCCAATCAATTGAATTTACCACAGGTGGACTCCAATCAAGTTGTAGAAACATCTCAAGGATGATGAATGGGTACAGCTAAATTTCGAGTCTCATAGCAAAGGGTCTGAATACTTATGTAAATAAGGTATTTCTGTTTTTTATTTTAAATACATTTGCAAACTTTTCTAAAAACCTGTTTAACTTTTTCATTATGGGGTATTGTGTGTAGATTGATGAGGGGGAAAAAATAATTTAATCCATTTTAGCATAAGGCTGTAATGTAACAAAATGTGGAAAAAGTGAAGGGGTCTGAATACTTTCGGAATGCACTGTATATACAGTACCTATAAGGTAAGTCTACCTGGAAGTAATAGTAGGTTCCAGTACTCCAAAAGCCATGCTGTGATTGTATTTGTCACACCCTGATCTGTTTCACCTGTCTTTGTGCTTGTCTCCACCCCCCTCCAGGTGTCGCCCATCTTCCCCATTATCCCCAGTGTATTTATACCTGGGCTCCTGAGTGGCGCAGCGGTCTAAGGCACTGCATCTCAGTGATTGAGGTGTTACTACAGACCCCCTGGTTCGATTCCAGGCTGTATCACAACCGGACGTGATTGGGAGTCCCATAGGGCAGCGCAACAATTGGCCCAGCGTCGTCCGGGTTTGGCCGGTGTAGGCTGTCATTGTAAATAAGAATTTGTTCTTAACTGACTTGCCTAGTTAAATAAATAAATAAATAAATAAAATACCTGTGTTTGTCTGTTGCCAGTTCGTTTTGTTTTGTCAAGCCTACAACTGTTTTTCCCCTCGCTTCAGTCTTTCTCAAGTTCCTGTTTTCTAGTTTTCCCGGTTTTGACCATTCTGCCTGCCCTGACCCTGAGCCTGCCTGCCGTTCTGTACCTTGTCACACCACCCTGGATTACTGACCTCTTCCTGCCCTGACACTGAGACTGCCTGCCGTTCTGTACCTTGTCACACCACCCTGGATTACTGACCTCTTCCTGCCCTGACACTGAGACTGCCTGCCGTTCTGTACCTTGTCAAACCACCCTGGGTTACTGACCTCTTCCTGCCCTGACACTGAGACTGCCTGCCGTTCTGTACCTTGTCACACCACCCTGGATTACTGACCTCTTCCTGCCCTGACCCTGAGACTGCCTGCCGTTCTGTACCTTTTGGACTCTGATCTGGATTACTGACCTGTCATTTGCCTGTCCCCTGTTTTTGTAATAAACTTTTGTTACTTCGACACTGTCTCCATCTGGGTCTTCTCCTGAAACGTGATAGTACTTGACCATTGGAAACAAGTAAATACAGTAGCACATTAGTTTGATTGAGCCCAATCCCCCAGTGTCTATCTTACCTGAAGAGGTGAGTACTCTGACCTGGGAGCTGGCTGCTCCCTCTCCCCCCTCACTCACTGCCCGCACCTCAATTATGTATATGCCCCCCTCAGGGAGAGAGAGGACGGCCGAGGGGTTGATGGTCCTCATCACCTGGTGGTGGACACGCCCCTCCTGGCTCAGTAACACCTGTAGTAGGACAATCAATTCATCAATGGTGGACAAGCCCACTCAACACCTGTATTAGGAAACGCAAACAATCAATTAACCAATTAATCAATGGTGGACAAGCCCACTCAACACCTGTAGTAGGACAATCAATTAATCAATGGTGGACAAGCCCACTCAACACCTGTATTAGGAAACGCAAACAATCAATTAACCAATTAATCAATGGTGGACAAGCCCACTCAACACCTGTAGTAGGACAATCAATTAATCAATGGTGGACAAGCCCACTCAACACCTGTAGTAGGACACGCAAACAATCAATTAACCAATTAATCAATCAGTCAAGTAATAAATTAATCAAATAATTATCAATGTTGGACACACCCCTCCTGACCCAATAACACCTCTAGTAGGACACACAAAAAAAAAAATATGCTTGAGACTGCTGATGTGATAAATCAAAATGAATGACTTTATTTGTAAGTAAAGGATGTCTATTTCTTCTGAGTTTGACGACTCCTAACCTTGGTTCCCTGAAGGAAGATATGTGACATTACACATGATGGCAAAGAAAGAAAAGCCTGCACCTATGTTTCTACAGACAGTGTCTTATTCCTGCAGCCACATATAGAATGTTTCAGTTGCAATAGCCTTCCTCAGGTCAAGATGGCGCAGTAGAGCTTGTTGTATACCTGTTGGCTATGTTGAGTCAGCGGGTCACTCTGCCAGAGCTAATAAGACAGAAAAATAAACATATGCTGGCCCTGAGGTTACTGGCTCCAGAGTGTTAATGGTGTTGGTTATAGGCAGTTTGTCTGTGTCTGGATAGGCTATGTATAGTTTGTATTGTACCAGGTAAGATGACTCAGAAGTTGACAACACATTCTCATTTACAGCAACGACCTGGGGAAAAGTGGCAGGGAAGATGAGAGGAGTTGGATGAGTGAGCTGGGGATGATTAGGTGGCTATGTTATTGTGGAGGTGATTGCGCCCACAACAGTATGGCATTGGTTGAAGCTAGGGCTAATAAATTAAAATCTCCCTACCATCAAATCTAATCCAAAATGACACCAATGTCACATCAACTTGATTGGAGGCACACAACACACTCCACGCCTCACGTCATGAGTCGTTCGGTCATTACAGAGAAAAACGAACATGGTTGTTAACAATTGAGTTCTCCGAGTATTTGCTACACCCACCTAACGTTAGCTGAAATTCTAGACGTTGGATTAAAATGAGACTATAGCACCCATAACGTGACCATTGGACATTACAAATGCCGGATTGACTAAATATATAGGTGCAACTGTTTAGAATGTATAATTTATCAATCTCACATGCTCATTTCTGTCCATTAAGAACCAACCATGTGCTACCTTTTCAGGCGAATCGCAGTGTTCTAAAACCAAGACCTGCAACTCTGTTACTGCGCAACAGCCGCTAGCTAGTAGCAGGCTAACAGCAGTATCTAGCTAGCTAACACTAGTCAGATGACAAGCAATCTACAAGCAAAAGAAGCAAGCTAGCTAGACATATTAATATTTGGAAGGTTTTTCACATGGCTGAAGTCAGTTTAAAAAGGTTTGAATCCTAAGCAACCTGCCTACACATAGTTTGAAGTACAATAGACCAACATAGCTACTGTAGTAGGTCAAAGCTGTGTGCTGGAAAACCTTGGTAGAGCATGGGTGGAGTAGACATTGGGGTGCTCATGTGGATTTCATTATTTTTCGGCTTCAGACCAACGCCTGTTTCACACTTCGAACAAGTTTTAGTTTAGTATGAAAGTATGGTTGGATGAGTTATCAGGGGGTGATTAAGTGGATATATACAGTATGATAGTATGGTTGGATGAGTTATCAGGGGGTAATTAAGTGGATCTATTCAGTATGATAGTATGGTTGGATGAGTTATCAGGGGGTGATTAAGTTGGATCTATCAGTATCATAGTATGATGAGTTATCAGGGGTGATTAAGTGGTTGGATAGTAGTTTGGATTATCAGGGGGTGATTAAGTGGATCTATTCAGTATGATAGTATGGTTGGATGAGTTATCAGGGGGTGATTAAGTGGATATATACAGTATGATAGTATGGTTGGATGAGTTATCAGGGGGTGATTAAGTGGATATATACAGTATGATAGTATGGTTGGATGAGTTATCAGGGGGTGATTAAGTGGATATATACAGTATGATAGTATGGTTGGATGAGTTATCAGGGGGTGATTAAGTTATCAGGGGGTGATTTAAGTGGGTGATTAAGTGGATATATACAGTATGATAGTATGGTTGGATGAGTTATCAGGGGGTGATTAAGTGGATATATACAGAATGATAGTATGGTTGGATGAGTTATCAGGGGGTGATTAAGTGGATATATACAGTATGGTTGGATGAGTTATCAGGGGGTGATTAAGTGGATATATACAGATGATAGTATGGTTGGATGAGTTATCAGGGGGTGATTAAGTGGATTATATATATCAGTATGATAGTATGGTTTATCAGGGGGTGATTAAGTGGAGTTATGGTTGGATGAGTTATCAGGGGGTGATCAGGGGGTGATAGTAAGTGGATGAGTTACAGGGGTGATTAAGTAGGATGGTTGGATGAGTTATCAGGGGGTGATTAAGTGGATATATACAGTATGATAGTATGGTTGGATGAGTTATCAGGGGGTGATTAAGTGGATATATACAGTATGATAGTATGGTTGGATGAGTTATCAGGGGGTGATTAAGTGGATATATACAGTATGATAGTATGGTTGGATGAGTTATCAGGGGGGTGATTAAGTGGATATATACAGTATGAGTTATCAGATAGTATGGTTGGATGAGTTATCAGGGGGTGATTAAGTGGATATATACAGTATGATAGTATGGTTGGATGAGTTATCAGGGGGTGATTAAGTGATTAAGTGGATATATACAGTAATGATAGTATGGTTGGATGAGTTATCAGGGGGTGATTAAGTGGAATACAGTATGATAGTATGGTTGGATGAGTTATCAGGGGTTTAAGTGGATATATACAGTATGATAGTATTGGATGAGTTATCAGGGGGTGATTAAGTGGATATATACAGTATGATAGTATGGTTGGATGAGTTATCAGGGGTGGATGATACAGTATGATAGTATGGTTGGATGAGTTATCAGGGGATGATAGTATGGTTGGATGAGTTAAGGGGGTGATTAAGTGGATATATATATACAGTATGATATGTTGGATGAGTTATCAGGTTATATACAGTAATGATAGTATGGTTGGATGAGTTATCAGGGGGTGATTAAGTGGATATATACAGTATGATAGTATGGTTGGATGAGTTATCAGGGGGTGATTAAGTGGATATATACAGTATGATAGTATGGTTGGATGAGTTATCAGGGGGTGATTAAGTGGATATATACAGTATGATAGTATGGTTGGATGAGTGATAGTATGGTTGGATGAGTTATCAGGGGGTGATTAAGTGGGTGAAGTGGATATTACAGTATGATAGTATGGTTTGGATGGTTACAGTTATGATTAGTATATACAGTATGATAGTATGGTTGGATGAGTTATCAGGGGGTGATTAAGTGTGGATATATACAGTATGATAGTATGGTTGGATGAGTTATCAGGGGGTGATTAAGTGGATATATACAGTATGTATGGTTGGATGAGTTCAGGGGGTGATTAAGGGATGATATACAGTATGATAGTATGGGGATGATTATCAGGGGATAAGTGGATATATACAGTATGATAGTATGGTTGGATGAGTTATCAGGGGGTGATTAAGTGGATAGTATGGTTGGATGAGTTACAGGGGGTGATGATAGTATGGTTGGATGAGTTATCAGGGGGTGATTAAGTGGATATATAGTAGTTATCAGGGGGTATTATACAGTATGATAGTATGGTTGGATGAGTTAGTATGGTTGGATGAGTTAGTTATCAGTGGGGAATGGATGATTATCAGGGGGTGATTAAGTGGATATATACAGGATATAGTATGGTTGGATGAGTTATCAGGGGGTGATAAGTGGATATATACAGTATGGTATGGTGATTAAGTGGATAGTTACAGTATCATAGGGGGTGATTTATCAGGGGGTGATTAAGTGGATATATACAGTATGATAGTATGGGATGAGTTGGATGATTAAGTTATCAGGGGTTGGATGAGTTATCAGGGGGTGATTAAGTGGATATATACAGTATGATAGTATGGTTGGATGAGTTATCAGGGGGTGATTAAGTGGATATATACAGGGGGGTGATTAAGTGGATATACAGTATGATAGTAGTTATCATCAGGGGGTGATTAAGTGGATATATACACAGTATGATAGTTATGGGGTGATTAAGTGGATGAGTTATGGTTGGATGAGTTATCAGGGTGATTAAGTGGATATATACAGTATGATAGTATGGTTGGGATGAGTTATCAGGGGGTGATTATGATAGTATGGTTGGATGAGTTATCAGGGGGTGATTAAGTGGATATATACAGAATGATAGTATGGTTGGATGAGTTATCAGGGGGTGATTAAGTGGATTTTGATAGTATATGGTTGGATGAGTTATCAGGGGTGGATATATACAGTATGATAGTATGGTTGGATGAGTTATCAGGGGGTGATTAAGTGGATATATACAGTGGGTATATATACAGTATGATAGTATGGTTGGATGAGTTATCAGAGTGATCAGGGGGTGGATGAGTAAGTGGGGTGATTATATATACAGTATGATATAGTATGGTTGGATGAGTTATCAGGGGGTGATTAAGTGGATTACAGTATGATAGTATGGTTGATGATCAGGGGTGATGATAAGTATCAGGGGGTTGGATTAAGGGGGTGATTAATATATAGTATGATAGTATGGGGGTTATGATATCAGGGGGTGATTAAGTGGATATATACAGTATGATAGTATGGTTGGATGAGTTATCAGGGGGTGATTAAGTGGATATACAGTACAGTATGATAGTATGGGGTGATTAAGTGAGTTATCAGGGGGATGATTAAGTGGATGATATACAGTACAGATGATAGTATGGTTGGATGAGTTATCAGGGGGTGATTAAGTGGATATATACAGTATATAGTATGATGAGTATGGGTTGGATGAGTTATCAGGGGGTGATTAAGTGGATATATACAGTATGATAGTATGTATGAGTTATCAGGGGGTGATTAAGGTGGTGATTATATATACAGTATGATAGTATGGTTGGATGAGTTATCAGGGGGTGATTAAGTGGATATATACAGTATGATAGTATGGTTGGATGAGTTATCAGGGGGTGATTAAGTGGATATATACAGTATGATAGTATGGTTGGATGAGTTATCAGGGGGTGATTAAGTGGATATATACAGTATGATAGTATGGTTAAGTGGATATATACAGTATGATAGTTATCAGGGGTGATTAAGTGGATATATACAGAATGATAGTATGGTTGGATGAGTTATCAGGGGGTGATTAAGTGGATATATACAGTATGATATGGTTATGGTTGGATGAGTTATCAGGGGGTGATTAAGTGGATATATACAGTATGATAGTATGGTTGGATGAGTTATCAGGGGGTGATTAAGTGGATATATACAGTATGATAGTATGGTTGGATGAGTTATCAGGGGGTGATTAAGTGGATATATACAGAATGATAGTATGGTTGGATGAGTTATCAGGGGGTGATTAAGTGGATATATACAGTATGATAGTATGGGTTGGATGAGTTATCAGGGGGTGATTAAGTGGATATATACAGTATGATAGTATGGTTGGATGAGTTATCAGGGGGTGATTAAGTGGATATATACAGTATGATAGTATGGTTGATGAGTTATCAGGGGGTGATGAGTAATCAGTATGTGGATATTACAGTATGATAGTTACAGTATGATGGTATAGTATGGTTGGATGAGTGAGGGGGTGATAAGTGGATATCAGATAGGGGGATGAGTTATCAGGGGGTGATTAAGTGGATGGATAGTATTGGATAGTATGATAAGTATGGTTGGATGAGTTATCAGGGGGTGATTAAGTGGATATATTAAGTGGATATATACAGTATGATAGTATGATAGTTGGATGAGTTATCAGGGGGTGATTAAGTGGATATATACAGTATGATAGTATGGTTGGATGAGTTATCAGGGGGTGATTAAGTGGATTAAGTGGATATACAGTATGATAGTATGGTTGGATGAGTTATCAGGGGGTGATTAAGTGGATATATACAGTATGATAGTATGGTTGGATGAGTTATCAGGGGGTGATTAAGTGGATATATACAGTATGATAGTATGTTATGTTGGATGAGTTATCAGGGGGTGATTAAGTGGATATATACAGTATGATAGTATGGTTGGATGAGTTTATCAGGGGGGTGATTAAGTGGATATATACAGTATGATAGTATGGTTGGATGAGTTATCAGGGGGTGATTAAGTGGATATATACAGTATGATAGTATGGTTGGATGAGTTATCAGGGGGTGATTAAGTGGATATATACAGTATGATAGTATGGTTGGATGAGTTATCAGGGGGTGATTAAGTGGATATATACAGTATGATAGTATGGTTGGATGAGTTATCAGGGGGGTGATTAAGTGGATATATACAGTATGATAGTATGGTTGGATGAGTTATCAGGGGGTGATTAAGTGGATATATACAGTATGATAGTATGGTTGGATGAGTTATCAGGGGGTGATTAAGTGGATATATACAGTATGATAGTATGGTTGGATGAGTTATCAGGGGGTGATTAAGTGGATATATACAGTATGATAGTATGAGTTGGGGTGAGTGGATATATACAGGGGGTGATTAAGTGGGGTATATATATACAGTATGATAGTATGGTTGGATGAGTTATCAGGGGGTGATTAAGTGGATATATACAGTATGATAGTATGAGTTGGGGTGATGAGTTATCAGGGGGGTGATTAAGTGGATATTTACAGTATGATAGTATGGTTGGATGAGTTATCAGGGGGTGATTAAGTGGATATACAGTATGACAGTATGGATAGTATGTTTGGATGAGTTATCAGGGGGTGATTAAGTGGATATATACAGTATGATAGTATGGTTGGATGAGTTATCAGGGGGTGATTAAGTGGATATATACAGTATGATAGTATGGTTGGATGATTATCAGGGGGTGATTAAGTGGATATCAGGGGGTTGGATTTAAGGGGGTGATTATATACAGTATGATAGTATGGTTGGATGAGTTATCAGGGGGTGATTAAGTGGCTATATACAGTATGATAGTATGGTTGGATGAGTTATCAGGGGGTGATTAAGTGGATATATACAGTATGATAGTATGGTTGGATGAGTTATCAGGGGGTGATTAAGTGGATATATACAGTATGATAGTATGGTTGGGATGAGTTATCAGGGGGTGATTAAGTGGATATATACAGTATGATAGTATGGTTGGATGAGTTATCAGGGGTGATTAAGTGGATATATACAGTATGATAGTATGGTTGGATGAGTTATCAGGGGGTGATTAAGTGGATATATACAGTATGATAGTATGGTTGGATGAGTTATCAGGGGGTGATTAAGTGGATATACATATACAGTATGGTAGTATGGTTGGATGAGTTATCAGGGGGTGATTAAGTGGATATATACAGTATGATAGTATGGTTGGATGAGTTATCAGGGGATTAAGTGGATGATTAAGTGGATATATACAGTATGATAGTGGATGGTTGGATGAGTTATCAGGGGGGGTGATTAAGTGGATATATACAGTATGATGATAGTATGGTTGGATGAGTTATCAGGGGGTGATTAAGTGGATATATACAGTATGATAGTATGGTTGGATGAGTTATCAGGGGGTGATTAAGTGGATATATACAGTATAGTATGATAGTATGGTTGGATGAGTTATCAGGGGGTGATTAAGTGGATATATACAGTATGATAGTATGGTTGGATGAGTTATCAGGGGGTGATTAAGTGGATATATACAGTATGATAGTATGGTTGGTATGAGTTATCAGGGGGTGATTAAGTGGATATATACAGTATGATAGTATGGTTGGATGAGTTATCAGGGGGTGATTAAGTGGATATATACAGTATGATAGTATGGTTGGATGAGTTATCAGGGGGTGATTAAGTGGACTATATACAGTATGATAGTATGGGGTTTGGATGAGTTATCAGGGGGTGATTAAGTGGATATATACAGTATATCAGGGGTGATTAAGTGGATTATACAGTATGATAGTATGGTTGGATGAGTTATCAGGGGGTGATTAAGTGGATACAGTATGATAGTATGGTTGGATGAGTTATCAGGGGGTGATTAAGGGGGTGATTATATATACAGTATGATAGTATGGTTGGATGAGTTATCAGGGGGTGATTAAGTGGATATATACAGTATGATATACAGTATGGTTGGGATGAGTTATCAGGGGTGATTAAGTGGATGGATATACAGTATGATAGTATGGTTGGATGAGTTATCAGGGGGTGATTAAGTGGATATATACAGTATGATAGTATGGTTGGATGAGTTATCAGGGGGTGATTAAGTAGGATATATATCAGGGGGTATTAAGTGGATATATACAGTATGATAGTATGGTTGGATGGGGGTGAGTTATCATGGGGTTGGATGAGTTATCAGGGGGTGATTAAGTGGATATATACAGTATGATAGTATGGTTGGATGAGTTATCAGGGGGTGATTAAGTGGCATTATACAGTATGAAAGTATGGTTGGATGAGTTATCAGGGGGTGATTAAGTGGATATATACAGTATGATAGTATGGTTGGATGAGTTATCAGGGGGTGATTAAGTGGATATATACAGAATGATAGTATGGTTGGATGAGTTATCAGGGGGTGATTAAGTGGATATATACAGTAGATAGTATGGTTGGATGAGTTATCAGGGGGTGATTAAGTGGATATTATACAGTATGATAGTATGGTTGGATGAGTTATCAGGGGGTGATTAAGTGGATATATACAGTATGATAGTATGGTTGGATGAGTTATCAGGGGGTGATTAAGTGGATATATACAGAATGATAGTATGGTTGGATGAGTTATCAGGGGGTGATTAAGTGGATATATACAGTATGATAGTATGGTTGGATGAGTTATCAGGGGGTGATTAAGTGGATATATACAGTATGATAGTATGGTTGGATGAGTTATCAGGGGGTGATTAAGTGGCATATACAGTATGATAGTATGGTTGGATGAGTTATCAGGGGGTGATTAAGTGGATATATACAGAATGCATGATAGTATGGTTGGATGAGTTATCAGGGGTGATTAAGTGGATATATACAGTATGATAGTATGGTTGGATGAGTTATCAGGGGGTGATTAAGTGGATATATACAGTATGATAGTATGGTTGGATGAGTTATCAGGGGGTGATTAAGTGGATATATACAGTATGATAGTATGGTTGGATGAGTTATCAGGGGGTGATTAAGTGGGATATATACAGTATGATAGTATGGTTGGATGAGTTATCAGGGGGTGATTAAGTGGATATATACAGAATGATAGTATGGTTGGATGAGTTATCAGGGGGTGATTAAGTGGATATATACAGTATGATAGTATGGTTGGGTGAGTTATCAGGGGTGGTTATTAAGGGGGTGGATATATACAGTATGATAGTATGGTTGGATGAGTTATCAGGGGGTGATTAAGTGGATATATACAGTATGATATGATAGTATGGTTGGATGAGTTATCAGGGGGTGATTAAGTGGCATTATACAGTATGAAAGTATGGTTGGATGAGTTATCAGGGGGTGATTAAGTGGATATATATAGTATGATAGTATGGTTGGATGAGTTATCAGGGGGTGATTAAGTGGCATTATACAGTATGAAAGTATGGTTGGATGAGTTATCAGGGGGTGATTAAGTGGATATATACAGAATGATAGTATGGTTGGATGAGTTATCAGGGGGTGATTAAGTGGATATATACAGTATGATAGTATGGTTGGATGAGTTATCAGGGGGTGATTAAGTGGATATATATAGTATGGTATGGTTGGATGAGTTATCAGGGGGTGATTAAGTGGATATTTACAGTATGATAGTATGGTTGGATGAGTTATCAGGGGGTGATTAAGTGGATATTTACGGTATGATAGTATGGTTGGATGAGTTATCAGGGGGTGATTAAGTGGATATATACAGAATGATAGTATGGTTGGATGAGTTATCAGGGGGTGATTAAGTGGATATATACAGTATGATAGTATGGTTGGATGAGTTATCAGGGGGTGATTAGGTGGATATATATAGTATGGTTGGATGAGTTATCAGGGGGTGATTAAGTGGATATATATAGTATGGTTGGATGGTTGGATGAGTTATCAGGGGGTGATTAAGTGGATATTTACAGTATGATAGTATGGTTGGATGAGTTATCAGGGGGTGATTAAGTGGATATATACAGTATGATAGTATGGTTGGATGAGTTATCAGGGGGTGATTAAGTGGATATATACAGTATGATAGTATGGTTGGATGAGTTATCAGGGGGTGATTAAGTGGACATATACAGAATGATAGTATGGTTGGATGAGTTATCAGGGGGTGATTAAGTGGATATATACAGTATGATAGTATGGTTGGATGAGTTATCAGGGGGTGATTAAGTGGATCTATACAGAATGATAGTATGGTTGGATGAGTTATCAGGGGGTGATTAAGTGGATATATACAGTATGATAGTATGGTTGGATGAGTTATCAGGGGGTGATTAAGTGGATATATACAGTATGATAGTATGGTTGGATGAGTTATCAGGGGGTGATTAAATGGATCTATACAGTATGATAGTATGGTTGGATGAGTTATCAGGGGGTGATTAACTGGATATATACAGTATGATAGTATGGTTGGATGAGTTATCAGGGGGTGATTAAGTGGCATTATACAGTATGAAAGTATGGTTGGATGAGTTATCAGGGGGTGATTAAGTGGATATATATAGTATGATAGTATGGTTGGATGAGTTATCAGGGGGTGATTAAGTGGCATTATACAGTATGAAAGTATGGTTGGATGAGTTATCAGGGGGTGATTAAGTGGATATATACAGAATGATAGTATGGTTGGATGAGTTATCAGGGGGTGATTAAGTGGATATATACAGAATGATAGTATGGTTGGATGAGTTATCAGGGGGTGATTAAGTGGATATATATAGTATGGTTGGATGAGTTATCAGGGGGTGATTAAGTGGATATTTACAGTATGATAGTATGGTTGGATGAGTTATCAGGGGGTGATTAAGTGGCTATTTACAGTATGATAGTATGGTTGGATGAGTTATCAGGGGGTGATTAAGTGGATATATACAGAATGATAGTATGGTTGGATGAGTTATCAGGGGGTGATTAAGTGGATATATACAGAATGATAGTATGGTTGGATGAGTTATCAGGGGGTGATTAAGTGGATATATACAGTATGATAGTATGGTTGGATGAGTTATCAGGGGGTGATTAGGTGGATATATATAGTATGGTTGGATGAGTTATCAGGGGGTGATTAAGTGGATATATATAGTATGGTTGGATGAGTTATCAGGAGGTGATTAAGTGGATATATATAGTATGGTTGGATGAGTTATCAGGGGGTGATTAAGTGGATATATACAGTATGATAGTATGGTTGGATGAGTTCTCAGGGGGTGATTAAGTGGATATATACAGAATGATAGTATGGTTGGATGAGTTATCAGGGGGTGATTAAGTGGATATATACAGTATGATAGCATGGTTGGATGAGTTATCAGGGGGTGATTAAGTGGATATATACAGAATGATAGTATGGTTGGATGAGTTATCAGGGGGTGATTAAGTGGCTATTTACAGTATGATAGTATGGTTGGATGAGTTATCAGGGGGTGATTAAGTGGATATATACAGTATGATAGTATGGTTGGATGAGTTATCAGGGGGTGATTAAGTGGATATATACAGTATGATAGTATGGTTGGATGAGTTATCAGGGGGTGATTAAGTGGATATATACAGTATGATAGTATGGTTGGATGAGTTATCAGGGGGTGATTAAGTGGATATATACAGAATGATAGTATGGTTTGATGAGTTATCAGGGGGTGATTAAGTGGATATATACAGTATGATAGTATGGTTGGATGAGTTATCAGGGGGTGATTAAGTGGATATATACAGAATGATAGTATGGTTGGATGAGTTATCAGGGGGTGATTAAGTGGATATATACAGTATGATAGTATGGTTGGATGAGTTATCAGGAGGTGATTAAGTGGATATATACAGTATGATAGTATGGTTGGATGAGTTATCAGGGGGTGATTAAGTGGATATTTACAGTATGATAGTATGGTTGGATGAGTTATCAGGGGGTGATTAAGTGGATATATATAGTATGGTTGGATGAGTTATCAGGGGGTGATTAAGTGGATATATACAGTATGATAGTATGGTTGGATGAGTTATCAAGGGGTGATTAGGAGGCCATAATAGTAAGATGGTCAGAATGGATATTGAGCCAGGACACCAGGTCAGGATGGTTATTGAGCCAGGACACCAGATCAGGATGGGTATTGAGCCAGGACACCAGGTTAGGATGGGTATTGAGCCAAGACACCAGGTCAGGATGGATATTGAGCCAGGACACCAGATCAGGATGGGTATTGAGCCAGGACACCAGGTCAGGATGGATATTGAGCCAGGACACCAGGTCAGGATGGATATTGAGCCAGGACACCAGGTCAGGATGGATATTGAGCCAGGACACCAGGTCAGGATGGATATTGAGCCAGGACACCAGGTCAGGATGGGTATTGAGCTGAACACCAGGTCAGAGTGGGTATTGAGCCAGGACACCAGGTCAGGATGGATATTGAGCCAGGACACTATGTCAGGATGGGTATTGAGCCAGGAAACCAGGTCAGGATGGGTATTGAGCCAGGACACCAGGTCAGGATGGATATTGAGCAAGGACACCAGGTCAGGATGGATATTTAGCCAGGAAACCAGGTCAGAATGGGTATTGAGCCAGGACAACAGGTTAGGATGGATATTGAGCCAGGACACCAGGTCAGGATGGGTATTGAGTCAGGACACCAGGTCAGGTTGGGTATTGAGTCAGGACACCAGGTCAGGATGGATATTGAGCCAGGACACCAGGTCAGGATGGATATTGAGCCAGGACACCAGGTCAGGATGTGTATTGAGCCAGGACACCAGGTCAGGATGGTTATTGAGCCAGGACACCAGGTCAGGATGGATATTGAGCCAGGACACCAGGTCAGGATAGATATTGAGCAATTGGATGAGTGATAGATTAATTATTAATGACTAATTATTACACCCTGAAACTGTGTATAATGTGTTAGAAATGTGTGAGTGTAGGACCAGTAAAGGCTATGGCATTGAGCCACTATTTAGCAATGTGAGTAAGAGTTAGGCCAGACAACAAAGACAACTGAGAAACTAAGATAAAGAGGCCTCCCAATTTAGGGAGGGGAGAAACTGTTATGAAAACATGGTGCAGAATATTGTGAGAACGGCAATAACTGAGTAATGCAGGGAGTAGGATATGTGTGTGTGTATGTATGTGTGTATGCATGTGTGTATATGTGTGTGTGTGTGTGAACTGAAGGTCAGTAGAGCAGTTTTAGAGTGGAAAACTACAGCCCGCCTACAGAGGGGAGGGATTTATTTTTGTATGACGTATGAGTATAAAAGATGGACTCTGAAATTGTGATGGCAGAATTCTCAATGAATAAATATCTCTGACTATGCAGACCGGGACTCTGGCCATTACTTAAATCCCAAAAGACTTACAACCTTTTGGGAGACGCACAGAGACACTAAAATAGTTTGTTAAATAATTCACATAACAGCTTGGTCCTTCGAGCCGGATTCCAATACCCTGTTTCTGTCATTCCAGGTAACTCTGAAAACTGTCGACGGGCGAATGATACATTCGTAAATAGAAAGTCCTGCCCTTTGACATTAAGGGTTAAAACAGGCCAGAGGACACCTGATTAATGACAGAGACGGTGACGGAATCCAAACCTACATTGAATCTCGGCTGCAAGGATAAGGTCAGTAGTCTTTATTCATTAACTTGGTGAAATTGATTTGAGGACTTGCTAAAATATTGAAAAGTAGCAAATTGATCAATGCGTAGCCATTTTAAGTGAAATGTGGGGTTGACTGTCAGGAATTATACATTTACATTTTAGTCATTTAGCAGACGCTCTTATCCATAGCGACTTACAGTTAGTGAATACATATATATATATTTTTTTTATACTGGCCCCCCACCCTGGCGTTGCAAACGCCATGCTCTATCAACTGAGCTACATCCCTGCCGGCCATTCCCTCCCCTACCCTGGACCAATTGTGCGCCGCCCTTGAGTCTCCCGGTCGCGGCCGGGCTGCGACAGAGCCTGGATTCGAACCAGGATCTCTAGTGGCACAGTTAGCACTGCGATGCAGTGCCTTAGACCACTGCGCCACTCAGGAGTAAATTATCAAGATTACATTGTGAGGATAGACTCCTCCGTAGAGTAGGAGATAATTCTGGGGGACTAGTCAACCTGTTGGTGGGTCCGTAATGATTCACGGTAATAGGCCATTACCAAAAGAAACTACCCAGTGTTGAAATAGAAGGAACTATTAAAAGTACACCTATGGGATGTAACCTGTGAGAGATTATTGAACAGTCAACAAATAATCCGAGTTAAACAAATACAAAAAGTACACCAGAAGGAATTAAAGTAGCATGTGTGAGAAATAGAATATTAGTAAAGTCAAAAGTCACAAACAACTGTAGATTTTGCTGTAACTCTATCCGTTCTGGAGCCTTATAAACTCCATGTTACCGATACAACACCAATAATCATGTAAGGTTGTATACGTGTGAGACCTAATGTTTGCTCAAAAGTCACATGAATAATTCCAGGTGGTTGTATAGAGGAGGGAGAACCCATTCCTGTTGTATGAGACTGTCAGGAATTATCAAGATTACATTGTGGGGATCAATCCCTCTGTAAAAGTATGAGATAATTCTGGGGGACTAGTCAAGACTACATATACAGGGAGAGGTGGTTGTATAGAGGAGGGAGAACCCATTCCTGTTGTATGAGACTGTCAGGAATTATCAAGATTACATTGTGGGGATCAATCCCTCTGTAAAAGTATGAGATAATTCTGGGGGACTAGTCAAGACTACATATACAGGGAGAGGTGGTTGTATAGAGGAGGGAGAACCCATTCCTGTTGTATGAGACTGTCAGGAATTATCAAGATTACATTGTGGGGATCAATCCCTCTGTAAAAGTATGAGATAATTCTGGGGGGACTAGTCAAGATTACATATGCAGGAAGGGGTGATTCAAGGTTGTTGTGTGAAGCTATTTTGAATTACTTGTTAAATTGACTTGTTATATAGAAGAGGTGGCTAAGGGATTTTTAACAGTACCAACCATGGGGGGGCAAAATCCTCACAAGAGGTCCCAGAATTTACTGGGGACGAGAAATGCTTGATGTAATTAAAATGGAATCCAGGGATAGAAGAAATCTCCATTATGTAACCAGGTGGAGGGAGAGGTATGGTTTTGAGGGACGTCTAGACGCAGATAAACTCGAATCCATGCTTAAACAGATACATAAGGTGTGTAAAGGAGAAATAAGCAGTGAGAGAGAGAGAGAGTAGGAGGGGGCCAGTACCCACTGATAGCCTTACCTAATCTATTGGCGGGGAATGAAAGGGGCCCCAGCAACCTTAGATGTATACAGTAATAATAATAATATGCCATTTAGCAGACAGGCCATGAACACAGAGGACGTGGCCAGAGCGGTAGAAGGAATGACCCACCCCGAAACAGGAATAGTAAGGTTTGGGCTGCCGTTAGAGGGCAGTGGGTTTCAGGGGATGCCCAGAGGACACTTTTGCCATGGGCCGATCACGGAGAGTATGTTGGGAAAATAACTGAATTGTGTAATAGCCTCAGAGAGACATGCAATCCATCATGAGCAGAATAACAGACAGGACAGAGCCAAGAAAGAAGGCAGGAAGAAAAGAGAAGTGAGTGAGAGGGAAAGAGAAGTGAAGGTTGAGGTCTCCGTGCCTCCCCCAGAGCAGAGGGCAGAAAGGTTATATCCAAACTTGGCAGACCAGGCATGGAGAGAAAATCCAGATGATGAATACGTAGGGAGGAGAAGGAGAGTGCAGGGGAATAATGTTGCCCCCCCACCCTCCCTATGAGGAAGAAGGGGCTGGAGGAGGAAGGGAAGATGAAGGTGAGGAAGAGCCAGAGGTAGAGGAGTACAGGACAAGGGCAGAGAAAGTCAGACAGGAGAGAAAAGAGAGAAAAGATAGAAGAGAGAGAGAGAGAGAAGTCCATCCCCCAGCTTTGAGCGTGAGGAAGAGGAAGATAAGGCGTGACTAGTCCTTGAGGGAGAAATAGTAGACTCTAGTGGGGGGAAGACTAAGGAACCCTTTGATCCAAATGTGTGAGGTGTTTGAATTGGCTACTATTGACTTAGCACTTCAACAGGAACATAAACCTTATTTGACATTGACAGTAATGGGTATAAAAATTAAATTCCTTTGTGATACGGGAGCCTGCAGGACAGCAACCTGTGCAACAGACAAGCCAGATGGAGTCAGGATTGATGGGGAGAAAATCATAGTGCGATCTGCCTCTGGTCATCAATTTATTGAAAGGTTATCAGCCCCAATAACCCTAAAACATGACCAATCAGGATGAGAGGCAACCATACCCATCCTGATATCTAAGCTGTGTCGGGTAAAATTTACTAGGACGTGATGTAATGACTAAATTGAATGTGGCTGTCATTTCCGCTGAGAGGGGAATGAAAGTACACATAGTCAGAGACAATATGGTGGTCTGTGGGGAAGGGGAGCCATGTTATTGGGATAGGCAAGATTTGTTTAGGGGGGGAATAACTGATATTCCCCGAACCTTGATGGAACTTGCTGATGATGTAGTACCAGGCCCCACTAAAATGTCCCCCGATGACCTACACTGTACTCTCTGGTATAACAAACACCCAGGTCCAGATGCAATCTATGAGAAAGCATTATTTAAAACCACAGAAAGGACTATAGCCTTGAAATGGTTTCACTATGACAACACCCACGCAGTAGTGGAGGTGGAAATAGGGCCCCAAAGTCAGAGACTGTTCAGGGAAATATGGAGCCCACATGTGTCCCTAGCAAAGGAGCCAGCAGAGGACTGGAAAGACATGGGCCAGTGGGTATCCAAGGGTAAGAGGATCACTGATTGGGTCAATATTGTGAGTGGCGATCAACACAGCCCATCCACAGATAGTACATTTAGATGAGAATAGCAGATGCTGAGGAGAGGAATACCTGTTGACAGAACAACAGGAGTCAGATTTAAAAGAAGTTCCAGAGCATTTGTGGTCCCGGGGTCCAGCAGACGTAGGATTAATAAAAGGGGTAATTCCAGTACAGGTGATACCCAAATCTAATCATAGGCCATATCAGAAGCAATACCCTATGAAACCAGAAGCAATAAAAGGTTTGCAGTTTACCAAGAGCAGATTGGGAGGGACCTTGAGGGAGGGCCAATTCCCGGGGAGATAGTGAGGCCAGAAACAAAGGTGCAGTGTCCTGGAAATCACAGTCTGTTTTGGGGGTTTTTCAGTTCTGCTGGGAGTACATTGGATGATGGGGTTTTGTGTTGAATTAGAGACAGTGAGACTATTAGTCAATACCTAGGAGAGAAGAGAGGTTACGGTAGCAAAGACAGACAAGAAGGAAATGGTAATAGTGGAGACAGGAGTGAGTGGAAGTGTTACAATTGTGACAAAACGGGACATTTTGCTAGAGAATGTGAGGAACCGTGTAGTTACTGTGCAAGGAAAGGGCACCAGTTAAGAAACTGTAGGCAGAAGGGGAAGAGAGAAATCAGGAGTCCTCATGACCTGGCTGTTTGGTTGTTGTTTTTTAATTGGGGTTTTCAAATAAAAAACAACACACCTAGTATGATGTTTATAAAGCCTTGTTGTTTCAATTTTGGGGGGGGTTTCAGCAGGTCAAGGGTGATAGGTCTTAGAGGAGCACACAGTGAATTTTATGGAGTTTTTTAGGTTTTGGCTGAGTTTGGGGTATATATGATTTCTTATGAGAATGAATGTCATGAGGATTAATGAACACTTGGGATAAGTAACATTTATTAAATATTTAGAATAATGGTAATGTTTGGTATACTATGGGATGGAATTTCAATTGCCTCTGAACTCTGTTTTAACTTTCTGGTGTTAATTAATCATCCACACTGGTACAATTCTAAAGGCATGAGAGGAGGACTTTAAGATAGTTTATTTTACCAATAAATAAAAATAAGGGATGGCAATTGGATGATAAATTACCAATATTACCTAAGTGATTGTTAGGTAGGTGATAATATTGACACATGGGCAGTGACATGTGTCAAAAGGAGGGATGGATGGTAGAACAGATTAGACAACACTTTGTTGCACATGGGATTACTAATTATTTAAAAAAAGATGTGTTATCTGTGCTCAAAATAATCACCAGGGCAGACAAAGGGCACCTCAGGGTGAGTATCCTCCGGCTAAGTACCCTTTCCAGCAATTGGAAATTGATTTTATAGAGTTATCACGGAGTGAAGGGAAGAAATTTAGAGTAACCCCAGATGAAGATGGGTTATCCCCCTTTGAGAAAGTGTTTGGAAGACCTTACAGAATGCCACAGTTGGCAGGACCAGACAGGCAGACATAGAACTAGAGAGCACCCTAGCAGAACACGTGAGAAGGTAGTTTATTAACCACACCTGTATGTCAGAGGTTTTGTGCCCCACAGGTGAACTAAAGGAGAAGGTGACCCACTCTATCTAACCAGGAGACTAGGTGTGGATCCAGTCCCTAAAGAAGAAAAACTGGAAGCAGGTCTGTTGGGAAGGGCCCTACCAAGTCCTATTAGATCCACCTGGGTGCATGTCACACACGGCAAAAAGGTAAACCCAGTTACACCTGACGAACAAACACAGAGTTAGGAGAAAGAACCGATCACCACTAGGGCTCGGGGGTTGGCTCCTTAACGAAGATTCCCTTACCCTGTCTGATCATCCCTGTGTGAGTTCAATAGAAGGTGAAGCAATGGGTTGGCTTCTGGCGTCTGACATGTTCTCAGGGCGAGGGTGGGGATTCACAGGTCTCCCGACGGTAGGTAGCTGTCTGATTGTGGGGGCCATATTCCTAACACACACGGACCCTCCTGTTTCAGCCAGAAGTGGTAGTTAACCTAACACAAGTTGAAAAGGCATAGGAGACAGCTAGACGTAGGGAAAGGGGAAATACTAGGGACTTTAGGGAAGGACATCACCATATGTATGTCACTATGTACATCCTGGGACTATGTAGTTGCTTATACCAAGCGGGGGGGGGATATGTCAATCTCCATACACTGTTTAGGGACAGGTGTAGTATTGTGGAAGTAGGGAATTATCAGAAATGGCAGTGCGACCCATATGAGGGTAGGTACTGTCTGAAAGTCTGAATTATGCTAAAAAAAATTACAGACCTGACAAGTGAGATATCTTCTTCAACTATAGAGTAAACCTCTCTGAGGGAGGTAGTGAGACAGTGCAAACTATAGACCTGAAGGAAGTAGTACAGATGGAAACGGAGTAAATAGATTTTAACCTGTGGTTGGAATGGATTCAGTATACGGTCTAAAGAGGACTGTTATGCCTGTAGGACAGCCAAACCAAGGTTAACAACTACTCCGTTCCCCTTGACAGGCTTTAACTCTGTGTCAGGTTTATCCTCCATGCAAGCCACCTGGGAATGTGGTGAAAGAGTCTTGTAGTAACTTGCACTTTCTGTATCCCCTGATAACAAAGTCACCCTGACCTAGGTTGCCTCCGTTTGAAGTCTCAGGGGATTCTTATTATTGTTTTTCTAGGACTAGTAAGGATAGGATACAGGGTAGGGCATCTTAGCTCCTGCTCCCACACAGAGAATGTCACACCTAAAGAGACCATGACTAATCTCTCCTCTTTGTTGAAGCCAGAGGATTTTAGGACCCAAAACCAGGCCCGTGCTGACATCTGATGGTTGTGTGGTGATAACAGATTGTGAACTCACCTACATATGCAAAAAATCTAACGTGTCAGAGACTGGTGAGTTGTCACGTAGAAAGTAGGACCTCCTCCTGGGATCCTTTGATGAAAGGATATATATTGATGGGATAGCAGTACCTCGAGGGTTCCAGAACAATTTAAAGCTAGGAATCAGATCGCAGCTGGGTTTGAATCAAGTATTTTCTGGTGGTCAACAATTAATAAAAACGTAGATTGGATGAATTATGTTCACTATAACCAGCAAAGATTTATAAACCACACTCGTGATGCAATAAAGGGATTAGCTGAGCAGACAGCGGCAACTAGCTTAATGACATGGCAGAATAGAATAGCTTTAGATATGCTTTTGGCTGAACGGGACGGAGTTTGTGTTCTGTTTGGATCTATGTGCTGTACTTTCATCCCCAACAATACAGCACCGGACGGGTCCGTGACCAAATCGCTTCAGGGACTCACCACGCTGGCGAACGAACTGGCTGAGAACTCTGGTATTGATAGCTCCCTAAACGGTTAGTTGGTTATACCAGGGGGCTGGGGTTAGTTGGTTATACCTGGAGTACTTCTCCTGTCTTATCCAGTGTCCTGTGTGAATTTAAGTATGCTCTCTCTAATTCTCTCGTTCTCTCTTTCTCTCTGAGAACCTGAGCCCTAGGACCATACGTCAGGACTACCGGGCATGATGACACCTTGCTGTCCCCAGTCCGCCTGGCCTTGCTGCTATTCCAGTTTCAACTGTTCTGCCTGCGGCTACGAAACCCCTACCTGTCCCAGACCTGCTGTTTTCAACTCTTAAGGATCGGCTATGAAAAGCCAACTGAGAGACCTGAGCCCTAGGACCATACGTCGGGACTACCGGCCGTGGTGACTCCTTGCTGTCCCCAGTCCGCCTGGCCTTGCTGCTATTCCAGTTTCAACTGTTCTGCCTGCGGTTATGGAACCCCTACCTGTCCCAGACCTGCTGTTTTCAACTCTTAATGATCGGCTATGAAAAGCCAACTGAGATTTATTCCTGATTATTATTTGACCATGCTTGTCACTTATGAACATTTTTGAACATCTTGGCATGGTTCTGTTATAATCTCCATCCGGCACAGCCAGAAGAGGACTGGCCACCCCTCATAGCCTGGTTCCTCTCTAGGTTTCTTCCTAGGTTTTCGCCTTTCTAGGGAGTTTTTCCTAGCCACCGTGCTTCTACACCTGCATTACTAGCTGTTTGGGGTTTTAGGCTGGGTTTCTGTACAGCACTTCGAGATATTAGCTGATGTAAGAAGGGCTATATAAAATAAAATTGATTGAAAATTGATTGATAACATATTTGGTAAATGGAAAACTATTGTTGTAACTATTCTGGGTGAAGTTATAGCTTCTATGGGTATACTTGTTCTTTGTGGATGTTGTCTTATTCCCTGTGTCTGAGGGTTGGTGAGCAAGGCGGTTTCCCAACAGATGGTGAGATACGGCCCAATCCCGGACTCCAACTGAAGGATATGACCTACCAGGCTTGGTGGAGGACGACGACGATCCAGATAATTTGAGACTGGATGTTTTCCTAGAACTATAAATCTCTAGTTTAAAAGTTATTGTAATGATCTTTTGTGTATTAAAGTCTCATTTTAAGTATGATGTACTAGTTACCATTGCTAAAAAGTAACGTTATGCTTTTAATCATGGGGTAACCTGATGAACCTGTAATGTTTTAATATGCAAACCAACTTATATACTTCAATGAGTGTGATTCATTTCTATAACAACATATATTTTGTATGTGTGTAATATTTAGTCAAAGGGTGGAATTGATAGATTAATTATTAATGACTAATTATTACACCCTGAAACTGTGTATAATAATGTTAGAAATGTGTGAGTGTAGGACCAGTAAAGGCTATGGCATTGAGCCACTATTTAGCAATGTGAGTAAGAGTTAGGCCAGACAACAAAGACAACTGAGAAACTAAGAAAAAGAGGCCTCCCAATTTAGGGAGGGGAGAAACTGTTATGAAAACATGGTGCAGAATATTGTGAGAACGGCAATAACTGAGTAATGCAGGGAGTAGGATATGTGTGTGTGTATGTATGTGTGTATGCATGTGTGTATATGTGTGTGTGTGTGAACTGAAGGTCAGTAGAGCAGTTTTAGAGTGGAAAACTACAGCCCGCCTACAGAGGGGAGGGATTTCTTTTTGTATGACGTATGAGTATAAAAGATGGACTCTGAAATTGTGATGGCAGAATTCTCAATGAATAAATATCTCTGACTATGCAGACCGGGACTCTGGCCGTTACTTAAATCCCAAAAAACTTACAACCTTTTGGGAGACGCACAGAGACACTAAAATAGTTTGTTAAATAATTCACATAACAATGAGTTATCAGGGGGTGATTAAGTGGATCTATACAGTATGATAGTATGGTTGGATGAGTTATCAGGGGGTGATTAAGTGGATCTATACAGTATGAAATTATGGTTGGATGAGTTATCAGGGGGTGATTAAGTGGGTATATACGGAATGACATTATGGTTGGATTAGTTATCAGGGGGTGATTAAGTGGATATATACAGAATAATAGAATGGTTGGATGTCACGCCCTGGCTCTGGGGACTCTTATATGTTGAGCCAGGGTGTGGATTTTTCTATGTTTAGTTTCTATGTTGTGTTCTAGATCGTTTAGATCTATGTTGGCCAGGGTGGTTCCCAATCAGAGGCAGCTGTAGCTCGTTGTCTCTGATTGGGGAAAATACTTAGGCAGCCTGTTTTCACTAGTTTGGTGTGGAATCTTGTTCCGGAAGGTTTGTGTTCAACCCAGGACTTCACGTTTCGTTTGTTTTGTTGGTTTGGTTCATGTGTGTACTTAAAATAAAGAATGTACGCATATCACGCTGCGCCTTGGTCATCCTCTAACGACGATCGTGACATTGGATGAGTTATCAGGAGGTGATTAAGTGGATCTATACAGTATGAAAGTATGGTTGGATGAGTTATTAGGGGGTGATTAACTGGCTATATACAGTATGATAGTATGGTTGGGTGAGTTATCAGGGGGTGATTAAGTGGATATATACAGAATGATAGTATGGTTGGATGAGTTATCAGGGGGTGATTAAGTGGATATATACAGAATGATAGTATGGTTGGATGAGTTATCAGGGGGTGATTAAGTGGATCTATACAGTATTATAGTATGGTTGGATGAGTTATCAGGGGGTGATTAAGTGGATATATACAGAATGATAGTATGGTTGGATGAGTTATCAGGGGGTGATTAAATGGCTATATACAGGATTGGTATTTAACCAGGATACCAGGTCAGGATAGATATTGAGCCAAGACACAAGGTCAGGATGGATATTGAGCCAGGACACCAGGTCAGGATGTGTATTGAGCTAGGACACCAGGTCAGTATAGATATTGAGCCAGGACACCAGGTCAGGATGGATATTGAGCCAGGACACAAGGTCAGGATGGGTATTGAGCCAGGACACAAGGTCAGGATCGATATTGAGAGACCAGATGGATATTGAGCCAGGACACCAGGTCAGGATGGATATTGAGCCAGGACACCAGGTCAGGATGGATATTGAGCCAGGACACCAGGTCAGGATGGATATTGAGCTAGGACACCAGGTCAGGATAGGACACCAGGTCAGGATGGATATTGAGCCAGGACACCAGGTCAGGATGGGTATTGAGCCAGGACACCAGGTCAGGATGGATATTGAGCCAGGACACCAGGTCAGGATGGATATTGAGCCAGGACACCAGGTCAGGATGGGATATTGAGCCAGGACACCAGGTCAGGATGGGTATTGAGCCAGGACACCAGGTGAGGATGGGTATTGAGCCAGAACACCAGGTCAGAGTGGGTATTGAGCCAGGACACTATGTCAGGATGGGTATTGAGCCAGGAAACCAGGTCAGGATGGGTATTGAGCCAGGACCACCAGGTCAAGGACACCAGGGGTGGATATTTAGCCAGGTCAGAATGGGTATTGAGCCAGGACACCAGGTCAGGATGGGTATTGAGCCAGGACACCAGGTCAGGATGGGTATTGAGTATTGAGCCAGGACAGGACACCAGGTCAGGATGGATATAGCCAGGACACCAGGTTGAGCCAGGACACCAGGTCAGGATGGATATTGAGCCAGGACACCAGGTCAGGATGGTTATTGAGCCAGGACACCAGGTCAGGATATGAGCCATATTGATTGAGTCAGGACACCAGGTCAGTCAGGACACCAGGTCAGGATGGATATTGAGCCAGGACACCAGGTCAGGATGGGTATTGAGCCAGGACACCAGGTCAGGATGGTTATTGAGCCAGGACACCAGGTCAGGATGGATATTGAGCAAGGACACCAGGTCAGGATGGATATTGAGCCAGGACACCAGGTCAGGATGGGTATTGAGCCAGGACACCAGGTCAGGAATGGTATTGAGCCAGGACACCAGGTCAGGATGGTATTAATCAGGACACCAGGTCAGGATGGATATGAGTCAGGACACCAGGTCAGGATGGATATTGAGCCAGGACACCAGGTCAGGATGGATATTGAGCCAGGACACCAGGTCAGGATGTGTATTGAGCCAGGACACCAGGTCAGGATGGATATCTAGCCAGGACACCAGGTCAGGATGGATATTGTGCCAGGACACCAGGTCAGGATGGATATTGAGCCAGGACACCAGGTCAGGATGGATATTGAGCCAGGACACCAGATCAGGATGGGTATTGAGCCAGGACACCAGGTCAGGATGGGTATTGAGCCAGGACACTAGGTCAGGATATGGGTGGTCCTCTGTAGCTCAATTGGTAGAGCATGGCGCTTGTAACGCCAGGGTAGTGGGTTCGATCCCCGGGACCACCCATATGTAAAAAAGAATTATGCATGCATGACTGTAAGTCGCTTTGGATAAAAGTGTCTGCTAAATGGCATATTATATATTAAAGGATGGATATTGAGCCAGGACACCAGGTCAGGATGTGTATTGAGACAGGACACCAGGTCAGGATGGATATTGAGCCAGGACACCAGGTCAGGATGGGTATTAAGTCAGGACACCAGGTCAGGTTGGGTATTGAGTCAGGACACCAGGTCAGGATGGATATTGAGCCAGGACACCAGGTCAGGATGGGTATTGAGCTAGGACACCAGATCAGGATGAATATTGAGCCAAGACACCAGGTCAGGATGGATATTGAGCCAAGACACCAGGTCAGGATGGATATTGAGCCAGGACACCAGATCAGGATGGGTATTGAGCCAGGACACCAGGTCAGGATGGATATTGAGCTAGGACACCAGGTCAGTATAGATATTGAGCCAGGACACCAGGTCAGGATGGATATTGAGCCAGGACACAAGGTCAGGATGGGTATTGAGCCAGGACACCAGGTCAGGATAGATATTGAGCCAAGAGACCAGGTCAGGATGGATATTGAGCCAGGACACCAGGTCAGGATGGATATTGAGCCAGGACACCAGATCAGGATGGGTATTGAGACAGGACACCAGGTCAGGATGGATATTGAGCTAGGACACCAGGTCAGGATAGATATTGAGCCAGGACACCAGGTCAGGATGGATATTGTGCCAGGACACCAGATCAGGATGAGTATTGAGCCAGGACACCAGGTCAGGATTGGTATTGAGCCAGGACACCAGGTCAGGATAGATATTGAGCCAAGAGACCAGGTCAGGATGGATATTGAGCCAGGACACCAGGTCAGGATGGATATTGAGCCAGGACACCAGATCAGGATGGGTATTGAGCCAGGACACCAGGTCAGGATGGATATTGAGCTAGGACACCAGGTCAGGATAGATATTGAGCCAGGACACCAGATCAGGATGGGTATTGAGCCAGGACACCAGGTCAGGATTGGTATTTAACCAGGATACCAGGTCAGGATAGATATTGAGCCAAGACACAAGGTCAGGATGGATATTGAGCCAGGACACCAGGTCAGGATGGGTATTGAGCCAGGACACCAGGTCAGGATGGGTATTGAGCCAGGACACCAGGTCAGGATGGGTATTGAGCCAGGACACTAGGTCAGGATATGTGTGGTCCTCTGTAGCTCAATTGGTAGAGCATGGCGCTTGTAATGCCAGGGTAGTGGGTTCGATCCCCGGGACCACCCATATGTAAAAAAAAAATATGCATGCATGACTGTAAGTTGCTTTGGATAAAAGTGTCTGCTAAATGGCATATTATATATTAAAGGATGGATATTGAGCCAGGACACCAGGTCAGGATGGGTATTGAGACAGGACACCAGGTCAGGATGGGTATTGAGACAGGACACCAGGTCAGGATGGCTATTGAGCCAGGACACCAGGTCAGGATGGATATTGAGCCAGGACACCAGGTCAGGATGGGTATTGAGACAGGACACCAGGTCAGGATGGGTATTGAGCCAGGACACCAGGTCAGGATGGATATTGAGACAGGACACCAGGTCAGGATGGATATTGAGCCAGGACACCAGCTCCTAGATAGGATGAGTATGAGCTGAAATGGCAGTAGAGTACAGTAAGGTGGGCATACCTTGTATCCTATGACATCTGACTCGTTGTCTTTAGACTTGACTGGGTCCCAGTTTAGAGACACGTTCGTCCCTTCCTGAATCCACATGAGATTGGCTGGAGGATGGACTGGAGCTGAGGAGAAAGCACAGTTATCAGTTAATAATAAAACTAAATGCACAGGGAGGTTTAATCTGTTAGGTCAATTATGGTACATTCATGTTTCTTGTACGCAAAATAAAATATAATATGTCTAATATTAACATGTCGAATGAGAAAATGTCTCCATATCAGAATTATATTTATCAGAATCACCTTTATCAGAGTCAGCATCAGAATCAGCATCACATTTAATTGGCATTTACATGTACAAGGAATTTGACTTGCTGGAATGGTGCTGGCTACAATAAACAGCACATACAGTATATCAAAGGAGGGAATGACTCTATATACAGTATGGCTGGTATGAGGGAATGTCTCTATATACAGTATGGCTGGTATGAGGGAATGACTCTATATATAGTAGTATGAGGGAATGGTATGAGGGAATGACTCTATATACAGTATGGCACTGGTATTTGCAGGGAATGAGTCTATATATAGTATGGTAGTGTGGTATGAGGGAATGACTCTATGGTACAGTGTGAGGCTGGTATGAGGGTAAGACTCTGGTAGTATTGGTACAGTATGGCTGGTATGGTAGTGTGTGACTGTGTGAGAGTCCTGGTACTGTGCAGAGTAGTTGGTGTCTGAGTTGGTAGTGGTGTGAGTTGGTAGTGTGAGAGTGGGTAGTGTGAGAGTGGGTAGTGTGTGAGTTGGTAGTGTGTGAGTTGGTAGTGTGTGAGTTGGTAGTGTGTGAGTTGGTAGTGTGAGAGTTGGTAGTGTGAGAGTGGGTAGTGTGAGAGTTGGTAGTGTGTGAGTTGGTAGTGTGAGAGTTGGTAGTGTGAGAGTTGGTAGTGTGAGAGTGGGTAGTGTGAGAGTAGTGTGTGAGTGTGAGAGTGGTAGTGTGAGAGTTGTGTGTGAGAGTTGGTAGTGTGGTTGGTAGTGTGTGAGTAGTGGTAGTGTGTGAGTGTGGTAGTAGTGTGAGAGTTGGTAGTGAGTTGGTAGTGTGTGAGTTGGTAGTGTGTTGGTAGTTGTGAGAGTAGTGGTGAGAGTTGGTAGTGTGTGAGAGTTGGTAGTGTGAGAGTTGGTAGTGTGTGAGTTGGTAGTGTGAGAGTTGGTAGTGTGAGAGTTGGTAGTGTGAGAGTTGGTAGTGTGTGAGTTGGTAGTGTGAGAGTTGGTAGTGTGAGAGTTGGTAGTGTGAGAGTTGGTAGTGTGTGAGTTGGTAGTGTGAGAGTTGGTAGTGTGTGAGTTGGTAGTGTGTGAGTTGGTAGTGTGTGAGTGGTAGTGTGTGAGTTGGTAGTGTGAGAGTGGGTAGTGTGTGAGAGTGTGGTAGTGTGTGAGTGTGGTTGGTAGTGTGTGTGAGAGTTGGTAGTGTGTGAGTTGGTAGTGTGTGAGTGAGTGTGTGAGTAGTGTGTGAGTTGAGTTGGTAGTGTGAGAGTTGGTAGTGTGTGAGTTGGTAGTGTGAGAGTTGGTAGTGTGTGAGAGTTGGTAGTGTGTGAGAGTTGGTAGTGTGAGAGTTGGTAGTGTGAGAGTGGGTAGTGGTAGTGTGAGTTGGTAGTGTATGAGTTGCTGTACTCACGGTCTTTCCTGGTCCTGGCGGTGCTAGCGGTTGATGCAGGGCCCTGGCCGATACTGTTGAAGCCTCTGACTGTGATGTGGTACACTCTGTTCCCCTCCAGCCCTGTCAGCACCATAGACGTCTCGTTCCCTGCTGTCTTCTTCTTGTTCCTTGACCCCTCCTGCTCACTGTCCTTACAGTAGCTCACCTGAGAGAAAGGAAGAGTTGGACATGGTTCTTTCGAATTACTGTTTCCTTTATCCTAGTATTTAGTACAGAGGTGAAATGTCTCTAATGCAAAATATTAAAATCTTTGAGAATATAGTACATGCACCCAAACACACACACACACACACACCCACACACACACCTCGTATCCAAGTGGTCTCCCATGACCAGGGTTGGGCGGTCTCCAAGTAACTTTAATTTCTGAAGAGGAAATGCTGGAAGCTTTCACCTCTGATGGGGCATCCCTGGGCTCTGTGGAGGGAAACACACACACACACACACACACACACACACACACACACACACACACACACACACACACACACACACACACACACACACACACACACACACACACACACACACACACACACACACACACAGGAATTATGGTGTTACACTATAACTGATGCTAGCTCTTATATATTTATACAGCATGATGCATAGAGGTGTTGAATTGAGATATTTACACAAGAGACATTGATACAGAATGATGCATAGAGGTGTTGAAATTGTAATATTTACACTACAGACACTAATAGCTGGTGGAAGTCTCAAGGTTTTGCTCGCCTGAGGTAGAGTTTCTCATGATAAGCTGTAGACCACACTATCTACCAAGAGAGTTTCATCTATATTTTTCATAGCTGTCTATTTACCACCACAAACCGATGCTGGCACTAAGACCGCACTCAATGAGCTGTATAAGGCCATGAGCAAACAGGAAAACGCTCATCCAGAGGCGGCGCTCCTAGTGGCCGGGGACTTTAATGCAGGGAAACTTAAATCCGTTTTACCTCATTTCTACCAGCATGTTAAATGTGCAACCAAAGGAAGAAAAACTCTAGACCACCTTTTGTCCACACACAGAGACGCGTACAAAGCTTTTCCTCACCCTCCATTTGGAAAATCTGACCATAACTCTGTCCTCCTGCTTACAAGCAAGAACTAAAGCAGGAAGCACCAGTGACTCGGTTAATAAAAAAGTGGTCAGATGACGCAGATGCTAAGCTACAAGACTGTTTCGCTAGCACAGACTGGAACATGTTCCGGGATTCTTCAGATAGCATTGAGGAGTACACCACATCAGTCACCGGCTTCATCAATAAGTGAATCGATGACGTTGTCCCCTCAGTGACCGTACGTACATACCCCAACCAGAAGCCATGGATTACAGGCAAAATCCGCACTGAGCTAAAGGGTAGAAATGCCGCTTTCAAGGAGCGGGACTCTAACCCGGAAGCTTATAAGAAATCCCGCTATGCCCTCCGACTAACCATCAAACAGGCAAAGCATCAATACAGGTCTAAGATTTAATCGTACAACACCGGCTCCGACGCTCGTCAGATGTGGCAGGGCTTGCAAACTATTACAGATTACTAAGGGAAGCACAGCAGCAAGCTGCCCAGTGACACGAGCCTACCAGACGAGCTAAATTATTTCTAAATTCGCTTCGAGGCAAGCAACACTGAAGCACGCTTGAGAGCATCAGCTGTTCCGGACGACTGTGTGATTACGCTCTTCGTAGCCGATGTGAGGAAGACCTTTAAACAGGTCAACATTCACAAGGCCGAAGGGCCAGATGGATTCCCAGGACGTGTACTCCGAGCATGCGCTGACCAACTGGCAAGAGTCTTCACTGACATTTTCAACCTGTCCCTGACTGAGTCTGTAATACCAACATGTTTCAAACAGACCACTATAGTCCCTGTGCCCAAGAACACTCCAGAACAGGAAAACAGTCCCTGTGCCCAAGGTAACCTGCCTAAATAACTACCGACCCATAGCACTCACGTCTGTAGCCATGAAGTGCTTTGAAAGGCTGGTCATGGCTCACATCAACACCATTATCCCAGAAACTCTAGACCCACTCCAATTTGATCGGCTCAAACGCATTAAGAAGGAAACAAATTCCACTAATTAACTTTAAACAAGACACACCTGTAAATTGGAATGCATTCCAGGTGACTTCATCATTGAAGCTGGTTGAGAGTTTGCCAAGAGTGTGCAAATCTCCCATCATGGTACTGTATATTTATCACAGTGAACATCAATCAGTACATACTCATCACAGTAAAGATCAATGAGTACATACTCATCACAGTAAAGATCAATCAGTACATAATCATCACAGTAAAGATCAATCAGTACATACTCATCACAGTAAATATCAATCAGTACATACTGATCTCACCTCGTGGAGTTGCAATGATCATGAGAACGGTGAGGAATCAGCCCAGAACTACACGGGAGGATCTTGTCAATGATCTCAAGGCAGCTGGGACCATAGTCACCAAGAAAACAATTGGTAACACACTATGCCATGAAGGACTAAAATCCTGCAGTGCCCGCAAGGTCCCCCTGCTCAACAAAGCACATATACATGCCCGTCTGAAGTTTGCCAATGAACATCTGAATGATTCAGAGGAGAACTGGGTGAAAGTGTTGTGGTCAGATGAGACCAAAATGGAGCTCTTTGGCATCAACTCAACTCGCCGTGTTTGGAGGAGGAGGAATGCTGCCTATGACCCCAAGAACACCATCCCCACCGTCAAACATGGAGGTGGAAACATTATGCTAAGGGGGTGTTTTTCTGCTAAGGGGACAGGACAACTTCACCGCATCAAAGGGACGATGGACGGGACCATGTACCGTCAAATATTGGGTGAGAACCTCCTTCCCTCAGCCAGGGCATTGAAAATGGGTCGTGGATTGGTATTCCAGCATGACAATGATCCAAAACACACGGCCAAGGCAACAAAGGAGTGGCTCAAGAAGAAGCACATTAAGGTCCTGGAGTGGCCTAGCCAGTCTCCAGACCTTAATCCCATAGAAAATCTGTGGAGGGAGCTGAAGGTTCGAGTGGGACAAAATCCCTCCTGAGATGTGTGCAAACCTGGTGGCCTACTACAAGAAACGTCTGACCTCTGTGATTGCCAACAAGGGTTTTGCCACCAAATAAGTCATGTTTTGCAGAGGGGTCAAATACTTATTTCCCTCATTAAAATGCAAATCGATTTATAAAATTTTTGACATGTGTTTTTCTGTCTCTCACTGTTCAAATAAACCTACCATTAAAATTATAGACTGATCATGTCTTTGTCAGAGGGCAAACGTACAAAATCAGCAGGTGATCAAATACTTTTTTCCCTCACTGTATTCATCACAGTGAACATCAATCAGTACATACTCATCACAGTAAAGATCAATCAGTACATACTCATCACAGTAAAGATCAATCAGTACATACTCATCACAGTAAAGATCAATCAGTACATACTCATCACAGTAAAGATCAATCAGTACATACTCATCACAGTAAAGATCAATCAGTACATACTCATCACAGTAAAGATCAATCAGTACATACTCATCACAGTACATTCAGTCACTCTTTAAGACCTAGAGAACCAGGTGAGGGGTGTTCCCTGGTTCAGTCACTCTTTAAGACCTAGAGAACCAGGTGAGGGGAGTTCCCTGGTTCAGTCACTCTTTAAGACCTAGAGAACCAGGTGAGGGGAGTTCCCTGGTTCAGTCACTCTTTAAGACCTAGAGAACCAGGTGAGGGGAGTTCCCTGGTTCAGTCACTCTTTAAGACCTAGAGAACCAGGTGAGGGGAGTTCCCTGGTTCAGTCACTCTTTAATACCTAGAGAACCAGGTGAGGGGAGTTCTCTGGTTCAGTCACTCTACTCCTTACTAATCAGTGATCTTCATTCATCACTCAAGTACAAGGAAGGAGTAAAAACCTGCAGACACTCAGCCCTCCATGGAATGAGTTTGACAACTGTGCCTTATGGGCCCTGGTCTAAAGTAGTGCACTATGAAGGGACTAGGATACAGTACACTACTATGGGCCCTGGTCTAAAGTAGTGCACTATGAAGGGACTAGGATACAGTACACTACTATGGGCCCTGGTCTAAAGTAGTGCACTATAAAGGGAATACGGTGTCATTTGGGACGCCCCCTAAGTGTAGGAGGTCCTTCTCTTTGAATAACTGTTCAACATTTCCAAAATCAACAAAGCAACCCATTGCCTAGATGACTAAGATGTGCTCTTTTGATCTTTTGGTCTGATCTTTTCATAGGACATGACATAAGAACTCATAGGACATGACATAAGAACTCATAGGACATGACATAAGAACTCATAGGACATGACATAAGAACTCATAGGACAGGGTTCTTCAATTCCGGTCCTGGAGGGCCGAAACACTTCTGTTTTTTATTTCTACCTGGTAGTTAATTGCACTCACCTGGTGTCCCAGGTCTGAATTAGCCCCTGATTAGAAGGAGAGGATGAAAAACAGAGGTGTTTCGGCCCTCCAGGACCGGAATTGAAGAACCCTGTCCTAGGACATGACATAAGAAGTCAGCCCCTCAGCAAACACTAATACATTGGACAAATAAAACAGGGGGTGAAGGAGCCACTTCTCTTTGAAGAACTTCAACCTTCCCAACCCCTGCAAAGCCATCCTTAGATGTGGGAGTGTGAGAACTCACCCCCCTCTGCAGAGTACACAGTGACCACTCCACTGAAGGGTCCGTCTCCCATGTTGTTGTACACTCCCACCTTCACTTGGAAGGGGGTGAGGGGAGGGAAGGTCTCGTCTCTGTACTTGTATGTAGTGGAATCTGCTGATGTCACCATTTTCTCCTTCCAGCCTCGCGTACCATTGGCTCGGAATGCCACGATGTAGCCAAATCCCTCGCCATTCTGAAACTCCTCAGACACAGGCTGGAAAACAAGGAAAGATATGTTTTATTTGATTGGACATGAAGCCCAAATCAATGGACACAACAATGGTCATGTAAAGAACCAAATACATTCATTTACATTCATAAGTTCATTAATCCGTTCAAATATCAGCCCAGCCTGCTGTAGATATTAATATTTGTACTGTATACAAGTAGGAGCCTTATAGGAGCATATCGTGCCGCCCGTATCTAGCTTACAATATCATAATACAGATACTTGTACCTGGAGCACCTTGTACCTAGAGCACCTTGTACCTAGAGCACCTTGTACCTAGAGCACCTTGTACCTAGAGCACCTTGTACCTAGAGCACCTTGTACCTAGAGACCCTTGTATATACAGCAGCCTAGAGCACCTTGTACCTAGAGCACCTTGTACCTAGAGCACCTTGTACCTAGAGCCCCTTGTATATACAGCACCTTGTACCTAGAGCACCTTGTACCTTGAGAAGCTTGTACCTAGAGCACCTTGTACCTACCTTGGTAGAACACCTTGTACCTACCCTTGTACCTAGAACACCTTGTACCTAGAGACCCTTGTATATACAGCACCTTGTACCTAGAGCACCTTGTACCTAGAGCCCCTTGTACCTAGAACACCTTGTACCTAGAGACCCTTGTATATACAGCACCTTGTACCTAGAGCACCTTGTACCTAGAGCCCCTTGTACCTTGAGAAGCTTGTACCTAGAGCACCTTGTACCTAGAACACCTTGTACCTAGAGACCCTTGTATATACAGCACCTTGTACCTAGAGCACCTTGTAGAGCACCTTGTACCTAGAAGCTTGTACCTTGTACCTTGTACCTAGAACACACCCTTACAGCACCTACCTAGAGCACCCTTGTACTTTGTACCTAGAGCACCTTGTACCTAGAGCACCTTGTACCTAGAGCCCCTTGTACCTAGAGCCCCTTGTACCTAGAGCACCTTGTACAGCACCTTGTACCTAGAGCACCTTGTACCTTGTAGACCTTGTATATAGAAGCTTGTACCTAGAGCACCTTGTATATACAGAACCATGTACCTAGAGCACCTTGTACCTAGAGCACCTTGTATATACAGCACCTTGTACCTAGAGACCCTTGTATATACAGCACCCTAGAGCACCTTGTACCTAGAGCACCTTGTACATAGAGCACCCTTGTACCTACACTTTGTACCTAGAGCACCTTGTACCTACAGCAACCTTGTACCTAGAGCACCTTGTACCTAGAGCACCTTGTACCTAGAGCACCTTGTACATACAGCACCTTGTACCTAGAGCACCTTGTACCTAGAGCACCTTGTACCTAGACAGCACCTTGTACCTAGAGCACCTTGTATATAGAGCACCTTGTACCTAGAGCCCCTTGTATATACAGCACCTTGTACCTAGAGCACCTTGTACCTAGAGCACCTTGTACCTAGAGCACCTTGTACCTAGAGCACCTTGTACCTAGAGCACCTTGTACCTAGAGCACCTTGTACCTAGAGCACCTTGTACCTAGTACCTTGTACTAGAGCAGCCTAGAGCACCTTGTATATAGAGCACCTTGTACCTAGAGCACCTTGTACCTAGAGCACCTTGTACCTAGAGCACCTTGTACCTAGAGCACCTTGTACCTAGAGCACCCCTTGTACCTAGAGCACCTTGTACCTAGAGCACCTTGTACCTAGAGCACCTTGTACCTAGAGCACCTTGTACCTAGAGCACCTTGTAGCACCTTGTACCTAGAGCACCTTGTACCTAGAGCACCTTGTACCTTGAGCACCTTGTACCTAGAGCACCTTGTACATAGAGCACCATTGTACCTAGAGCACCTTGTACCTAGAGCACCTTGTACCTAGAGCACCTTGTACCTAGAGCAGTACCTAGAGCAGAGCACCTTGTATAGAGCACCTTGTACCTAGAGCACCTTGTAGCCTAGAGCACCTTGTACCTAGAGCACCTTGTACCTAGAGTTGTACCACCTTGTACCTAGAGAAGCTTGTACCTAGAGCACCTTGTACCTAGAGCACCTTGTACCTAGAGCACCTTGTACCTAGAGCACCTTGTACCTAGAGCACCTTGTACCTAGAGCACCTTGTACCTAGAGCACCTTGTACCTAGAGCAGCACCTTGTACCTAGAGCACCTTGTACCTGAGACAGCTTGTACCTAGAGCACCTTGTACCTACACCTTGTAGCAGTACCTAGAGCACCTTGTACCTAGAGCACCTTGTACCTAAGCCACCTTGTACCTAGAGCACCTTGTACCTAGAGCACCTTGTACCTAGAGTACCTAGAGCCCCTTGTACCTAGACCTAGAGCACCTTGTATATACAGCACCTTGTACCTAGAGCACCTTGTACCTAGAGCACCTTGTACCTAGAGCACCCCTTGTACCTAGAGCACCTTGTACCTAGAGCACCTTGTACCTTGAGAGCCTTGTACCTAGAGCACCTTGTACCTAGACACCTTGTACCTAGTACCTAGAGCACCTTGTACCTAGTACATAGAGCACCTTGTACCTAGAGCACCTTGTACCTAGAGCACCTTGTACCTAGAGCACCTTGTACCTAGAGCACCTTGTATATACAGCACCTTGTACCTAGAGCACCTTGTACCTAGAGCACCTTGTACCTAGAGCACCTTGTACCTAGAGCACCTTGTACCTAGAGCACCTTGTACCTAGAGCACCTTGTACCTAGAGCACCTTGAGGCCCTTGTACCTAGAGCACTGTACCTAGAGCACCTGTACCACCTTGTACTAGAGCACCTTGTACAGCACCTTGTAGAGCAACTTGTACCTAGAGCACCTTGTACCTAGAGCACCTTGTACCTAGAGCACCTTGTACCTAGAGCCTTGTACCTAGAGCACCTTGTACCTAGAGCCCATTGTACCTAGAGCCCCTTGTACCTAGAGCACCTTGTACCTAGAGCACCCTTGTACCTAGAGAGTACCTAGAGCACCTTGTACCTAGAGCACCTTGTACCTAGAGCACCTTGTACCTAGAGCACCTTGTACCTAGAGCACCTTGTACCTAGAGCACCCTTGTACCTAGAGCACCTAGAGGCCCTGTACCTAGAGCACCTTGTACCTAGAGCACCTTGTACCTAGAGCACCTTGTACCTAGAGCACCTTGTACCTAGAGAACTTGTACCTAGAGCACCTTGTACCTAGAGCACCCTTGTACTAGAGCACCTGTACCTAGAGCACCTTGTACCTATAGAGCACCTTGTACCACCTTGTACCTAGAGACCCTTGTATATACAGCACCTTGTACCGAGAGCACCTTGTACCTAGAGTTAATTGTACCTAGAGCACCTTGTATATACAGCACCTTGTACCTAGAGCACCTTTTGTACCTACAGCACCTTGTACCTAGAGCCCCCTTGTACATAGAGCAACCTTGTACCTAGAGCACCTTGTACTTGTACCTAGAGTTGTACATAGAGCACCCTTGTACCTAGAGCCCCTTGTACCTAGAGCAAATTGTATATACAGCACCTTGTACCTAGAGCACCTTGTACCTAGAGTAACTTGTACCTAGAGCCCCTTGCATATACAGCACCTTGTACCTAGAGCACCTTGTACCTAGAGCACCTTGTACCTAGAGCACCTTGTACCTAGAGCACCTTGTACCTAGGCACCTTGTACCTAGAGGCCCTTGTACCTAGAGCACCTTGTACCTAGAGCACCTTGTACCTAGAGCCCCTTGTATGTACCTAGAGCACCTTGTACCTAGAGCACCTTGTACCTAGAGCACCTTGTACCTAGAGGCACTTGTATATACAGCACCTTGTACCTAGAGCACCTTGTACCTAGAGCACCTTGTACCTAGCACCTTGTACTAGAGCCTAGAGAAACTTGTACCTAGAGCACCTTGTACCTAGAGCACCTTGTACCTAGAGCACCTTGTACCTAGAGCACCTTGTACCTAGAGCACCTTGTACCTAGAGCACCTAGAGCACCTTGTACCAAGAGCACACTTGTACCTAGAACTTGTACCTAGAGGCCCTTGTACCTACCTAGGCCCTTGTAGAGCACCTAGAGCAACTCCTTGTACCTAGAGCACCCTTGTACCTAGAGCACCCTTGTATATACAGCACCTTGTACCTAGAGCACCTTGTACCTAGAGCACCTTGTATATACAGCACCTTTGTACTAGTACCTACCTTGTATCTTGTACCTAGAGCACCTTGTACCTAGTACACCTTGTATATACAGCACCTTTACCTAGTACCTAGAGCACCCTGTAGAGCACTTTGTACCTAGAGCACCCTTGTACCTAGGCACCTAGACCTAGAGCACCTTGTACCTAGAGGACCTTGTACCTAGAGCAACCTTGTACCTAGAGCACCTTGTACCTAGAGACTAGTACCAGCACCTTGTACCTAGAGCTAGAGCACACCTTGTACCTAGAGCACCTTGTACCTAGAGCACATTGTACCGGAAGCACCTTGTACCTAGAGCACCTTGTACCTACAGACCCTTGAACCTAGAGCAACTTGTACCTAGAGCACCTTGTACCTAGACCACCTTGTATATACAGCACCTGACCTAGAGAAACTTGTACCTAGAGCACCTTGTACCTAGAGCACCTTGTATCTTGAGCACCTTGTACCTAGAGCACCTTGTATATACAGCACCTTGTACCTAGAGCACCTTGTACCTAGAGCCCCTTGTATATACAGCACCTTGTACCTAGAGCACCTTGTACCTAGAGCAACTTGTACCTAGAGCAACTTGTACCTAGAGACCCTTCTACCTAGAGACCCTTCTGACTAGAGCAACTTGTAACTAGAGCACCTTGTACCTAGAGCACCTTGTACCTACAGACCCTTGAACCTAGAGCAACTTGTACCTAGAGCACCTTGTACCTACAGACCCTTGAACCTAGAGCACCCTGTACCTTGACCACCTTGTATATACAGCACCTTGTACCTAGAGCCCCTTGTATATATAGCACCTTGTACCTAGAGCACCTTGTACCGAGAGCACCTTGTACCTAGAGCACCTTGTACCTAGAGCACCTTGTACCTACATACCCTTGTACCTAGAGCAACTTGTACCTAGATTACCATGTACCTTGACCAACTTGTATATACAGCACCTTGTACCTAGAGCCCATTGTATATACAGCACCTTGTACTTAGAGCTACTCTTACCTAGAGACCCTTGTACCTAGAGCACCTTGTACGTAGAGCAACTTGTACCTAGAGCACCTTGTACCTTGAGCAACTTGTACCTAGAGCACCTTGTACAGAGTGCACCTTGTACCTAGAGCACCTTGTACCTAGAGCACCTTGTATCTTGAGCACCTTTTATCTAGAACACCTTGTATCTAGATCAACTTGTACTTGAGCCCCTTGTACCTAGAACCCCTTGTATATACAGCACCTTGTACCTAGAGCCCCTTGTACCTAGAGCACCTTGTATATACAGCACCTTGTACCTAGAGACCCTTGTATATACAGCACCTTGTACCTAGAGCAACTCTTACCTAGAGCAATTTTTACCTAGAGCACCTTGTACCTACAGCACCTTGTACCAAGAGCACCTTGTACCTAGAGCAACTTGTACCTAGAGCAACTTGTATATACATCACCTTGTACCTAGAGCAAATCAAAAACAGAGTAGAGAAATGAGAGGAATCTGTCACAGCTACAGTATATGGAAATGTCATCCCTTTAACCCTTCTGCTTTGTTGGACCCCTGAGGTAACATACAGTACTAGTCAAAAGTTTGGACACACCTACTCATTCCAGGGTTTGTCTTTATTTTTCCTACTTTCTCCATTGTAGAATAATAGTGAAGACCTGACCAATCAACCATGCAGCAAAGCAGACAAGCGCATCTCATCTAATCTAGCTTGAACACTAATTCTAATGTTAGTCTCTAGCTCGGTGGATTAACACAGTTTTGTGGCATGCAGGAGACCCAAGCTGACAGTCAGGTACATATATATTCTTCCCTTACAGTGGTGTAGTGGAGGGTAAACGCACATAAACTCTGTTTACATACCTTGTTTATATCCCGGAAAAATGTATTGAAAATATAGGGAGCGTTACTTTACTCAGGAACGGGGAAGGGCGAACAGTGTTTAAACACATATTTTCTTTACCGCTACATCACTGGCCTCCCAGTGCTAGCTGTGCCCCTGGAGATCTTGGTTCGAATCCTCTGGATAAGAGCGTCTGCTAAACGACTAAAATGTTAAAATGTAAATCACTGCTCCCTTGAAATGACGCTTGTGTCTACGGCCCCTGTCACACAATACCATCAGCGGTTTATCTAGAAATAACATCCATGTACTACGTTTTGTATTACTCGCATGCTTCATTTACATTAGATTTTTTTCAATAACCTCTTTGGTGATATGATTAAATGAATGTCTGCAAATGAAACACTAAACAGACAGTAATTAAATCATAATGTCACAAAGTCCCAGCTGAATCCCAGTAGCTTCCCAGGCTGAAATGTAAATGTCATGCTCTTTGATGACAAGCATCACTTCTGTTCATTGTGATCAGCAAGTAACACTTTGGTGTTGTTTCTGAAGATATCCTGTCTTTCAATATAGCACAGGGTTTACTGGTGTTGTTTCTGAAGATATCCTGTCTCTCAATATAGCACAGGGTTTACTGGTGTTGTTTCTGAAGATATCCTGTCTCTCAATAAAGCACTTGTAGGGTTTACTGTCGGTAAATTCTTAGAGGTGTAAGCTATTGTGTGAATATTTTGTAAACGTTGACTGTTCATCTCATGACTTTGGTTTTCCCAACCTCAAACCTACCACCGTCTTTCTCACATTGAGAGATTCTGTTTCCCTTACTGATTGATTCTGATTCCCTTACTGATTGATTCTGTTTCCCTTACTGATTGATTCTGTTTCCCTTACTGATTGATTCTGTTTCCCTTACTGATTGATTCTGTTTCCCTTACTGATTGATTCTGATTCCCTTACTGATTGATTCTGTTTCCCTTACTGATTGATTCTGATTCCCTTACTGATTTTTTTCTGATTTCCCTTACTGATTGATTCTGTTTCCCCTTACTGATTGATTCTGATTCCCTTACTGATTGATTCTGATTCCTTTACTATAGATACAAGTGGATTGATTCTGTTTCCCTTACTGATTGATTCTGTTTCCCTTACTGATTGATTCTGATTCCCTTACTTTAGATAGAAGTGAATTGATTCTGATTCCTTTACTATAGATACAAGTGGCTTGATTCTGATTCCTTTACTATAGATACAAGTAGATTGATTCTGATTCCCTTACTATAGATACAAGTGGATTGATTCTGATTCACTTACTATAGATACACATGGATTGATTCTGATTCCCTTACTATAGATACAAGTGGATTGATTCTGATTCACTTACTATAGATACACATGGATTGATTCTGATTCCCTTACTATAGATACAAGTGGATTGATTCTGATTCCTTTACTATAGATACAAGTGGATTGATTCTGATTCACTTACTATAGATACACATGGATTGATTCTGATTCCCTTACTATAGATACAAGTGGATTGATTCTGATTCCCTTACTGATTGATTCTGATTCCCTTACTGATTGATTCTGATTCCCTTACTATAGATACAAGTGGATTGATTCTGATTCCCTTACTGATTGATTCTGATTCCCTTACTGATTGATTCTGATTCCCTTACTATAGATACAAGTGGATTGATTCTGATTCCCCTACTGATTGATTCTGATTCCCTTACTGATTGATTCTGATACCCTTACTATGATTCCCTTACTACTGATTCCCTTCCCTTACTAAGTGGAATGATGAATCACTTTAAACCGAACACTGATGTAAGAACTGATCACTCATCAGTGATGATCATCCATTTGGAGGTCCTCATCCATTTGGAGGTCCTCATCCATTTGGAGGGCATCACAAGTCAATGTCCTCATGACCTACTTACATGTGTGACGTGTCCCTCTTTCTCAGGACTTGTCATTTTGAGTCATATTATTTATCCTGGGCTGTGTCCCAAATGATACCCTGTTCTCTATATAGTGCACTACATTTGACCAGAGCCCTATGGGTCCTATGGGTCCTGGTCTAAAGCAGTGCACTATATAGAGAATAAGGTGGCATTTGGGACTAAGCCCTGGGTCCAGATCCAGCTACATGCTTCTGGCTGCAGCATGTCTGTGATCAATGGAGATGAATATTGAAACAGACGGAGCAGGATGGTGTGAGAGCTGCTTCTGGCAGCCAGAGCGTGTGAGTGGGCTGGGGGTGGGGCTTGGGCTGTGTGTGGGGCTGGGGCAGCCAAGGTATTGGGCTCAGTCAGGTTATTAAGCAGGATGAATGTGTGTGTGGGTGCGTGTGTGTGTGCGTGCGTGTGTGCGTGTGTGATGGCTGCTCCCTTAGCCAGCCTTAGCAGTCCCCCCCCGACCCACACACACCCACCCACACACACACACATCCTAGATGGCAGGGAGCTTATATCCCAGTGATATACTGGGCTGTACACACTACCCTCTGTAGCGCCTTGCGGTCGGAGGCCGAGCAGTTGCCATACTAGGCAGTGATGCAACCAGTCAGCATGCTCTCGATGGTGCAGCTGTACAACCCTTTGAGGATCTGAGGACCCATGCCAAATATTTTCAGTCTCCTGAGGGGGAATAGGCTTTGTCGTGCCCTCTTCACGACTGTCTTGGTGTGTTTGGACCATGATAGTTTGTTGGTGATGTGGACACCAAGGAACTTGAAGCTCTCAACCTGCTCCACTACAGCTCCGTAGATTGGAATGGTCCTCTTCTTTTCCCAGATAAACATCCTACTATCTGGAGCAGAGCACTGCCGAACATCAGAGCACTGCCGAACAGCCCAGATAAACATCCTACTATCTGGAGCAGAGCACTGCCGAACATCAGAGCACTGCCGAACAGCCCAGATAAACATCCTACTATCTGGAACCTGGGCCTTTATCCCCCATAATGCTACACTAAGGTGTGCTTCTCCTGCCATGCGTTCCAAATGGCACCCTATTCCCTATATAGTGTACAACTTTTGACCATGAACCATAGGTGATATATCAGTGACAGTTGGACCTGCATGGTGTACTTAATAAGTATAACCATCACCTACATCCACATCTGGTCCCTCACTCCCCAGTCAATAGCACCTTTAACTGCCCCCATTTCATATCCTACAGCTTTGTTCACTTGACTATGCGTCCTTTCCTCTGCACAATCACAATGACTGCATCCGAAATGGCACCCTATTCCCTATATTGTGCACTACTTTTGACCAGATCCCTACGGTGCCATTTGAGACTCAGCCAATTCTCTATCCCCACTACTCTTGAGATAGAGCCAAAGGTGCTCTCTCAGATGACAAACATTCCACCCTAATATGGTGGTAACGTGGCTGCAGATTGATGAAGTTGTGTTGTAAAGAAGGAGAGGGACAGCAGTGGTTCCTAAACATCCCTGCATGGCTTTATGGGGGATTGGATGGAGACTGAAGGTTAATGATGATTACCGCTCTCTAGGGAGACTACAGCTTCATAATCTTTCATTCCACACTGCTGCAGATAAGACCAAAACATGCAGGCACCGCACACACTAACTAGCAACCGAACTGTCGGCGCACAACAATATAGTCCATCAGATGTCAACAAACATGTAACAGCTTTATAACAATAATGTTGTAATAACAAGATTGTCTCTTATTAAAGCAGGAAATCTGAAACAACTAACTGCTACTTGGTACGACATACTCATGTAAGAGACGGTACCAAATATTATCCACATTTTACACTAAAGAACAAATATAATAATTATATAAAATAATATAAGAAATATCAACTGAAACCGACGACTGAATAAACCAAATCACTTTTTAAACAAGAAAGGAAAAACCTACATTGAACCATAATAAATAATAATTTATTAGATTCATATAAAGTGTTTTACATAGTAAGAGGGGGATATAGCAATTCGTTTGATATGCAATTAAAGTTCCTTGCAAAACTACTCATCCCCCTTGGCGTTTTTCCTATTTTGTTGCATTACAACCTGTAATTTAAATTGATTTTTATTTGGATTTCATGTAATGGACATACACAAAATAGTCCAAATTGGTGAAGTGAAATGAAAAAAATAACTTGTTTCAAAAAATAGAAAATTAAAAAATTACGGAAAAGTGGTGCGTGCATATGTATTCACCCACTTTGCTATGAAACCCCTAAATAAGATCTGGTGCTACCAATTACCTTCAGAAGTCACATAATTAGTTAAATAAAGTCCACCTGTGTGCACTCTAAGTGTCACATGATCTCAATATATATACACTGCTCAAAAAAATAAAGGGAATACTAAAATAACACATCCTAGATCTGAATGAATGAAATAATCGTATTAAATACTTTTTTCTTTACAGAGTTGAATGTGCTGACAACAAAATCACACAAAAATTATCAATGGAAATAAAATGTATCAACCCATGGAGGTCTGGATTTGGAGTCACCCTCAAAATTAAAGTGGAAAACCACACTACAGGCTGATCCAACTTTGATGTAATGTCCTTAAAACAAGTCAAAATGAGGCTCAGTAGTGTGTGAGGCCTCCACGTGCTTGTATGACCTCCCTACAACGCCTGGGCATGCTCCTGATGAGGTGGCGGATGTTCTCCTGAGGGATCTCCTCCCAGACCTGGACTAAAGCATCCGCCAACTCCTGGACAGTCTGTGGTGCAACGTGGCATTAGTGGATGGAGCGAGAAATGATGTCCCAGATGTGCTCAATTGGATTCAGGTCTGGGGAACGGGCGGGCCAGTCCATAGCATCAATTCCTTCCTCTTGCAGGAACTGCTGACACACTCCAGTCACATGAGGTCTAGCATTGTATTGCATTAGGAGGAACCCAGGGCCAACCGCACCAGCATATGGTCTCACAAGGGGTCTGAGGATCTCATCTCGGTACCTAATGGCAGTCAGGTTACCTCTGGCGAGCACATGGAGGGCTGTGCTGCCCCCCAAAGAAATGCCACCCAACACCATGACTGACCCACCGCCAAACCGGTCATGCTGGAGGATGTTTAAGGCAGCAGAACGTTCTCCACGGCGTCTCCAGACTCTGTCACGTCTGTCACATGTGCTCAGTGTGAACCTGCTTTCATCTGTGAAGAGCACAGGGCGCCAGTGGCGAATTTGCCAATCTTGGTGTTCTCTGGCAAATGCCAAACGTCCTGCACGGTGTTGGGCTGTAAGCACAACCCCCACCTGTGGATGTCGGGCCCTCATACCACCCAGTCTGTTTCTGACCGTTTGAGCAGACACATGCACATTTGTGGCCTGCTGGAGGTCATTTTGCAGGGCTCTGGCAGTGCTCCTCCTGCTCCTCCTTGCACAAAGGTGGAGGTAGTAGTCCTGCTGCTGGGTTGTTGCCCTCCTACGGCCTCCTCCATGTCTCCTGATGTACTCGCCTGTCTCCTGGTAGCGCCTCCATGCTCTGGACACTACGCTGACAGACACAGCAAACCTTCTTGCCACAGCTCGCATTGATGTGCCATCCTGGATGAGCTGCACTACCTGAGCCACTTGTGTGGGTTGTAGACTCCATCTCATGCTACCACTAGAGTGAAAGCACTGCCAGCATTCAAAAGTGACCAAAACATCAGCCAGGAAGCATAAGAACTGAGAAGTGGTCTGTGGTCACCACCTGCAGAACCACTTCTTTATTGGGGGTGTCTTACTAATTGCCTATAATTTCCACCTGTTGTCTATTCCATTTGCACAACAGCATATGAAATGTATTGTCAATCAGTGTTGCTTCCTAAGTGGACAGTTTGATTTCACAGAAGTGTGACTGACTTGGAGTTACATTGTGTTGTTTAAGTGTTCCCTTAATTTTTTGAGCAGTGTATATACACAAGTTCTGAAAGGCCCCAGAGTCTGCAACACCACTGAGCAAGGGGCACCACCAAGCAAGCGGCACCATGAAGACCAAGGAGCTCTCCAAACAGGTCAGGGACAAAGTTGTGGAGAAGTACAGATCAGGGTTGGGTTATAAAAAAATATCAGAAACTTTGAACATCCCATGGACCACCATTAAATCCATTATTAAAAAATGGAAAGAATATGGCACCAGAACAAACCTGCCAAGAGAGTGCCGCCCACCAAAACACACAGACCAGGCAAGGAGGGCATTAATCAGAGGCAACAAAGAGACCAAAGATAACCCTGAAGGAGCTGCAAAGCTCCACAGCGGAGATTGGAGTATCTGTCCATAGGACCACTTTAAGCCGTACACACCACAGAGCTGGGCTTTACGGAAGAGTGGTCAGAAAAAAGCCATTGCTTAAAGACAAAAAATAAGGAAACACGTTTGGTGTTTGCCAAAAGGCATGTGGGAGACTCCCCAAACATATGAAAAAAGGTACTCTGGTCAGATGACGTTATCTACGGGTTCTGTCCACCACCGCCTGTCAGATCTACAGGTAGAGGATAATATGTCTCAACAGAGGATAACATGTCTCACCAGTGGAGTTTGATTTATAGCGTTATTGTGTATGTGAAGAGATTAAAGGAGAAAGTACTATTCCCGAATACGCTGTTAAATAGAACACTAGTGTAAATATTTAAATCCCTGTATGAATAGAACACTAGTGTAAATATTTAAACCCCTGTATGAAAAGAACACTAGTGTATGAAATAAAATGCATGCACTCACTAACTGTAAGTCGCTCTGGATAAGAGTGTCTGCTAAATGACTAAAAATGTAAGAAATGTAAAGGAAGAATTTGTGAAGAAGAGTATAATGGGTGACTAGAGATTTGATCAAGTAAGAATGGACAAAATTATTATAATATAGAACTGGCACACCCACAAGTAGATGTACGTAAGTAAAAAGTATTCTGAGAAGTTCAGGTTGGTCCCTTTATGGATCATTTGATAAAGATACGGTTAAAGTTTTTTATATATTTTTTGTCTTATTTGTTGTTTGTTTCACAATAAAAAAATATTTTGCATCTTCAAAGTGGTAGGCATGTTGTGTAGATCAAATAATACAAACCCCCCCAAAAAAAATTTTCAATTCCAGGTTGTAAGGCAACAAAATAGGGAAAATGCCAAGGGGGGTGAATACTTTCACAAGCCACTGTAGCGCGCTAATAATATAATATCTTAGTAATATGAAGAAATAAATGTTTCAATACAAGGTCACATGACGAACAGAGGGATTGAGTCTTGGGACATTATATTAGAGGCTGCAATCTGGTGTTTGGGTTAGAGATAAGCTTCCTGAGGACAAATAGATTGGCCGCCAGTACTCACTGAACTCAAACAGGCTGTAAGGGACACAGTGGGACAGAGGTATGAGTAATTGAATAAGAGACGTTCTTGACAATTTCCAATTATTATTACTCAGTTCTGTTTTTTATTTTTATTTTATTTTTTATTTCACCTTTATTTAACCAGGTAAGCCAGTTAAGAACAGGTTCTCATTTACAACTGCGACCTGGCCAAGATAAAGCATAGTAGTGCAATAAAACAACAACACAGAGTTACATATGGGGTAAAAAACATAAAGTCAGAAATACAACAGAAAATATATATACAGTGTGTGCAAATGTAGCAAGTTATGGAAGTAAGGCAATAAATAGGCTATAGTGCAGAATAATTACAATAGTATTAACACTGGAATGCTAGATGTGCAAGAGATTATGTGCAAATAGAGATACTGGGGTGCAAATGAGCAAATATAATAACAATATAGGGATGAGGTAGTTGGGTGGGCTAATTTCAGATGGGCTGTGTACAGGTGCAGTGATCGGTAAGGTGCTCTGACAACTGATGCTTAAAGTTATTGAGGGAGATAAGAGTCTCCAGCTTCAGAGATTTTTGCAATTCGTTCCAGTCATTGGCAGCAGAGAACTGGAAGGAATGGCGGCCAAAGGAGGTGTTGGCTTGGGAATGACCAGTGAGATATACCTGCTGGAGCGCAGACTACGGGTGGGTGCTGCTATGGTGACCAATGAGCTAAGATAAGGCGGGGATTTGCCTAGCAGTGATTTATAGATGGCCTGGAGCCAGTGGGTTTGACGACGAACATGTAGTGAGGACCAGCCAACAAGAGCGTACAGGTCACAGTGGTGGGTAGTGTATGGGGCTTTGGAGACAAAACGGATGGCACTGTGATAGACTACATCCAATTTGCTGAGTAGAGTGTTGGAGGCTATTTTGTAAAATGACATCGCCGAAGTCAAGGATCGGTAGGATAGTCAGTTTTACGAGGGCATGTTTGGCAGCATGAGTGAAGGAGGCTTTGTTGCGAAATAGGAAGCCGATTCTAGATTTAACTTTGGATTGGAGATTCTTTATGTGAGTCTGGAAGTTGAGTTTACAGTCTAACCAGACACCTAGGTATTTGTAGTTGTCCACATACTCTAGGTCAGACCGTCGAGAGTGGTGATTCTAGTCGGGTGGGCGGGTGCCAGCAGCGTTCGATTGAAAAAGCATGCATTTAGTTTTACTAGTGTTTAAGAGCAGTTGGAGGCTACTGAAGGATTGTTGTATGGCATTGAAGCTCGTTTGGAGGTTTGTTAACACAGTGTCCAATGAAGGGCCAGATGTATACAAAATGGTGTCGTCTGCGTAGAGGTGGATCTGAGAGCACCAGCAGCAAGAGCGACATCATTGATATACACGGAGAAAAGTGTCGGCCCAAGAATTGAACCCTGTGGCACCCCCATAGAGACTGCCATAGGTCCCAGACAACAGGCCCTCCGATTTGACACACTGAACTCTATCTGAGAAGTAGTTGGTGAACCAGGCGAGGCAGTCATTTGAGAAACCAAGGCTATTTAGTCTGCCAATAAGAATGCGGTGGTTGACAGAGTCGAAAGCCTTGGCCAGGTCGATGAAGACGGCTGCACAGTACTGTCTATTATCAATCGCGGTTATAATATCGTTTAGGACCATGAGCGTGGCTGAAGTGCTTCCGTGACCAGCTCGGAAACCGGATTGCATAGCGGAGAAGGTACGGTGGTATTCGAAATGGTCAATTATCTGTTTGTTAACTTGGCTTTCGAATACTTTCGAAAGGCAGGGCAGGATGGATATAGGTCTGTAGCAATTTGGATCTAGAGTGTCACCCCCTTTGAAGAGGGGGATGACCGCAGCAGCTTTCCAATCTCTGGGGATCTCAGACGTTATGAAAGAGAGGTTGAACAGACTAGTAATAGGGGTAGCGACAATTTCGGCGGCTAGTTTTAGAAAGAAAGGGTCCAGATTGTCTAGCCCAGCTGATTTGTAGGGGTCCAGATTTTGCAGCGCTTTCAAAACATCAGCTGTCTGAATTTGTGTGAAGGAGAAGCGGTGGGGGCATGGGCAAGTTGCAGCAGAGGGTGCAGAGTTGGTGGCCGGGTTAGTGGTAGCCAGATGGAAAGCATGGCCAGCTGTAGCAAAATGCTTGTTGAAATTCTCGATTATTGTAGATTTATCGGTGGTGATAGTGTTTCCTAGCCTCAGTGCAGTGGGCAGCTGGGAGGAAGTGCTCTTATTCTCCATGGACTTTACAGTGTCCCAAAACTTTTTGGAGTTAGTGCTACAGGATGCAAATTTCTGTTTGAAAAAGTTAGCTGTAATTCGGGTAGCACCAGTGAGTTAAGTAAGAAGGTCATGTCATCTAAAACAATAATCTGTTTCCATTACGTGGAACTGTGTCGGGAATTAAAGTAGATCCAAGTAAATGTTTTTAGTACCGAATATTGAGCTGATAAGCACCAGCTTTCTGAAGGACCCAGCAGATTTGTCAAACAACAGGTTTCACATTTTGACTAGTTGATGTCACAGTCAGTACAGATCATATGTCAATGCAACAGGCCAAAATGATAAGATTACAAGAAAGGGGCTCTGGGATTGTTTACTTTAGAAGGTGCCAATACATCTTAACGGGACACTGTATCCTCTGATGTGTCTGAAGTAGGATTCTGTATACGCAATGTTTTATGAAGACTTCCTGCCCAAGATGCAGTAAACTTGATTTTCTTCCAGGACTGATGAATGTCCACTACCAGGTTTACCAATGATTCTGTATCTCTCCCTTTGAAAGGCTTCCTGAGGCAGGTGCCTTAGGAGAGCAGTTATTGAGACTGTGTACTATACAGTATAAAGGTACTCGGATCCGGCTGTTAAGGGAGCTCCCAAATTAAGTAAGACCCGGCCATTTTGTTTGTTTTACCACACACGCCAGCACCCACACACAACACACCTGTTATCAATATTTGTTAGTGGTGTCAAAACTGTGTTTGATTTCCATTTTGGTTTTAGTGGGTTAGAAAGGGTTAGAAAGGATGCACCTTAAAGGGCACACAAATGAAATATTCTGAAGTATCTGTTGTCCGAGATTTCGTTGCACACATGTAAATTCTCTTGATAAGAAATGTACTGAAAAACCCCAATGTAAACCTGGTACACTAGATGTTTGGAATGTTTGAAATGAGTCTGAGGTACAGGGGAAGAAAAGGGAAAGAAACACTCACTTAATGGGGTTGAATGACCTCTGACCTCTGTTCTGACTTTCTGGTGAGGCCTGATCACCCTCACTAGAAAGGCTAGAGACATTGGGTGACATTTAAATGTAATATGTAAACACTGATAATTAGGAAGAAGTCCTATGATTCAGAGAGAGAGAGAGAGACAGAGAGAGCGAGACAGAGAGAGAGAGACAGAGGAGAGAGAGAGACAAAGAGAGAGAGGAGAGAGAGAGAGAGAGACAGAGAGAGACAGAGAGAGACAGAGAGAGACAGAGAGAGACAGAGAGAGACAGAGAGAGAAGAGAGACAGAGAGAGGAGAGAGAGACAGAGAGAGAAGAGAGAGAGGAGAGAGAGAGACAAGAGAAGAGAGAGAGAGAGAGAGAGAGAGAGAGAGAGAGAGAGAGAGAGAGAGAGAGAGAGAGAGAGAGAGAGAGAGAGAGAGAGATGAATCTCATCCTGGAATGTGGAGAGATAAGAGGTCTTTAGCTGACATCACTCACACTCAGGCACCTGCCTCCAGGTTCTTTGGTGTGTTTTTTTTTTCTGGGTATGGAGTTGCATGTGCCCTAGACCAAATTCCTGACATCCCTAGACACGTAAAGAAAATTGGCAATGCTACTCGAAATGCCTTGGAACAATTGAATGGGGAACAAAAAAAAATGGTGTAAATTGGGGGGCACTCATGCAATCATTGGCAATGAATGTTGCACTTTTGTCCCAGATCACTCTTCTAATATGACTGATCTCACCGACTACATCGCCACTGTTAGTAAGAATAATTCCCCACAACCAGATGCTTGCAACTTGATTGGAATCCCTGTTTGGAAGTTGCCAAATGGGCTGCAGCGTTTATTTTTTTGCTTAGTTTGCCTAATTGTGTTATTAACATGCTGTGTATGTTTGTGTATTTTGGATAAATTCACTCGTTAATAGATGTATAACCTTTATTATGATGATAGTATCACCATGCTAATTAGATTGTGTAACCCAGAATGAAGTGTCTATCTCATACATTTTGAACGATTATTATCATAGAAGTGATAAAAGTAGGGAATGTGGAGGGAAAATGTATAGTCTGGAGACAGCCTTGAATTGTATATCTTGTCTCATACAATCATTGGTTCCTGTAGGTGCTGGGTAGAGATATAAGGGGAAGACGGTCATGACCCCCTCCTCAGACCTTTTGGCAGACGGTCATGACCCCCTCCTCAGACCTTTTGGCAGACGGTCATGACCCCCTCCTCAGACCTTTTGGCAGACGGTCATGACCCCCTCCTCAGACCTTTTGGCAGACGGTTTCCTCAGACCTTTTGGCAGATGGTCATGACCCCCTCCTCTAACCTTTTGTCAGAACGCCCACAATATGTTCTATAAGTTAAGATAGGAGATGGTGCCAGTCACATGCAGAAACCAACCCTTTGAACCATGTAACTTGTCTGTGTAAGTAGTATATAAGAGATCTAATGGGACTTCCCCGGCAGAGCTCCCTTCAGACCGGTACTTTATGCATCTAAGTTTGACTGTGACCTCTCCAGCTTGCTGATAATAAAGAATGATTCATTTAAGATTGACTTCAGGTGTCCCTCGTGGTAATTTCCACGACAAAGGCAACGCTGCTGATACCTGCGTCAGGACATTGAGACAGGCAACGCTGCTGATACCTGCGCCAGGACATTGAGACAGGCAACGCTGCTGATACCTGCGCCAGGACATTGAGACAGGCAACGCTGCTGATACCTGCGCCAGGACATTGAGACAGGCAACGCTGCTGATACCTGCGCCAGGACATTGAGACAGGCAACGCTGCTGATACCTGCGCCAGGACATTGAGACAGCAACGCTGCTGATACCTGCATCAGGACATTGAAACAGGCAACGCTGCTGATACCTGCGCCAGGACATTGAGACAGGCAAACGCTGCTGATACCTGCGCCAGGACATTGAGACAGGCAACGCTGCTGATACCTGCGCCAGGACATTGAGACAGGCAACGCTGCTGATACCTGCGTCAGGACATTGAGACAGGCAACGCTGCTGATACCTGCGTCAGGACATTGAGACAGGCAACGCTGCTGATACCTGCGCCAGGACATTGATACAGGCAACGCTGCTGATACCTGCGCCAGGACATTGAGACAGGCAACGCTGCTGATACATGCGTCAGGACATTGAGACAGGCAACGCTGTTGATACCTGCGCCAGGACATTGAGACAGGCAACGCTGCTGATACCTGCGCCAGGACATTGAGACAGGCAACACTGCTGATACCTGCGCCAGGACATTGAGACAGGCAACGCTGCTGATACCTGCGCCAGGACATTGAGACAGGCAACGCTGCTGATACCTGCGTCAGGACATTGAGACAAATGTATTATAATCTTACTCTTATCAAACCAAACTTTAAAATATGTAAACGCGTCAAACTTGGGTAGGAGCTTCAGGCTGAGGGTAGGAGCTCCAGGCTGAGGGTAGGAGCTCCAGGCTGAGGGTAGGAGCTCCAGGCTGAGGGTAGGAGCTGGCTGAGGGTAGGAGCTTCAGGCTGAGGGTAGGAGCTCCAGGCTGAGGGTAGCTCCAGGCTGAGGGTAGGAGCTCCAGGCTGAGGGTAGGAGCTCCAGGCTGAGGGTAGGAGCTCCAGGCTGAGGGTAGGAGCTCCAGGCTGAGGGTAGGAGCTTCAGGCTGAGGGTAGGAGCTCCAGAGGGTCCAGGCTGAGGGTAGGAGCTCCAGGCTGAGGGTAGGAGCTCCAGGCTGAGGGTAGGAGCTCCAGGCTGAGGGTAGGAGCTCCAGGCTGAGGGTAGGAGCTCCAGGCTGAGGGTAGGAGCTCCAGGCTGTGGGTAGGAGCTCCAGGCTGTGGGTAGGAGCTCCAGGCTGTGGGTATATATGCTATCTTTATAGCCTTATTCTGACTCGAGCCCTCGGTTTGGATCAAAGACACACAGTTCCTGGGTCACATGCTAGTAGCTAGGCACCTGAAATAGGAGAGTTCTGTTTTTATGGAGTGGGGTTAACAGGGTAGGGTGAGTGAGTGAGTGAGTGAGTGAGTGAGTGAGTGAGTGAGTGAGTGAGTGAGTGAGTGAGTGAGTGAGTGAGTGAGTGAGTGAGTGAGTGAGTGAGTGAGTGAGTGAGTGAGTGAGAGAGAGAGAGAGAATATCTGTGTGTGTGAGCGAGCTAGCGAGGGCAGTGTTGTTGTGGAGTAGAGGTTAAAAAAGGCCCTTACCTCCCAGGAAGTTACCAGTTCATGCCTGCGGCCGTTGCCTCCACTGACGTTAGCTGGGGCCACCGACGGGACTGGAAGTTAGGGCACAAGAAAAACAACACCAGCAATCACAAGTCATATATTCTCTCCTGTAAGACCATAGCTGACTGTTATTTACCAAGTCAGTTCAACTCTGCTCAACCCATAGCGCTGCTCATTTCAAGAGGCTCAAGACCAGTTGAAATGTGGAAAAACAGGACTCAATACCACTAGAGCTACAGTATCGGTGACCCATAGCTCTTGTCCCAAGAAACCGAAACGGAATCATAAAAGTAGAAAAATACCAGTATATGCCATTTAGAACACACTTTTTTATTATAAAAAAAATCACTATTTATATTTTACACGACCAAAAGTATGTGGACACCTCCTCAAACATCTCATTCCAAAATCATGGGCATTAATATGGAGTTGGTCCCCCCCTTTTGCTGCTATAACAGCCTCCACTCTTCTGGGAAGGCTTTCCACTAGATGTTGGAACATTGCTTCAGGGACTTGCTTCCAGTCAGCCACAAGAGCATTAGTGAGGCCGGGCACTGATGTTGGGCGATTAGGCATGGCTCGCAGTCGACGTTCGAATTCATCCCGAACGTGTTCGATCCACACCAATCTCAACAAACCATTTCTGTATGGACCTCTCTTTGTGCACGGGGGCATTGTCATGCTGAAACAGGAAAGGGCCTTCCCCAAACTGTTGCCACAAATTTGGAAGCACAGAATCATCTATAATGTCATTGTATGCTGTAGCGTTAAGATTTCCTTTCAGTTAGGGAGGATGGTAGGGTTAGGGGGAAATAACAAAGGAAAATATATTTTAAAAAAAAAATATATATATATATATATACACTACCAGTCAAAAGTTTGGACACACCTCCTTTTGTTTGGACTATTTTCTCCATTGTAGAATAATAGTGAAGACATCAACACTATGAAATAACACATATGGAATCATGTAGTAACCCAAAAAGTGTTAAACAAATCAAAATCTATTTTATATTTGAGATTCTTCAAAGTAGCCACCCTTTGCCTTGATGACAGCTTTGTACACTCTTGACGTTCTCTCAACCAGCCACATGAGGTAGTGTCACGGATTCTGCCGAGGCTGCCCCTCCTCCTTGCTCGGGCAGGCTTCGGCGTTCGTCGTCACCGGAGTACTAGCTACCGCCGATCTATGTTCTATGTTTCTATGTTCTACCTGTTGTCTATTGTCACATACCTGTTGCCCCATGTGATTACTCCTTCCCTATTTAACCCAGCGGCTCCCAATGTGTTTTGTGCGTGTTTGTTTTTCGTTTCGTGTGTCGTTTGGTGAGCGGGTTTGTTCCTCCCGTTTGGTGAGCGGGTTTGTTCCTCCCTGTGTGGAGGTAGTCTGTGTTGTATTCTTTACTTATTCAGTAAAGTACGTTTTCATTGAGTTCTGTGTCCTGCGCCTGACTTCAATCCATCACATTACACTGACACTTGTGACAGGTAGTCACCTGCAATGCATTTCAATTAACAGGTGTGCCTTGTTAAAAGTTAATTTGTGGAATGTCTTTCCTTCTCAATGCGTTTGAGCCAATCAGTTGTGTTGTGACAAGGTGGGGGGGGGGGGGGGGGGGGGGGGGGGGGGGGGGGGGGGGGGGGGGGGGGGTACAGAAGATAGCCCTATTTGGTAAAAGACCAAGTCCATATGGCAAGAACAGCTCAAATATGCAAAGAGAAACGACAGTCCATCATTACTTTAAGACATGAAGGTCAGTCAATATGGAAAATGTCAAGAGCTTTGAACGTTTCTTCATGTGCAGTCACAAAAAACATCAAGAGCTATGATGAAACTGGCTCTCATGAGGACCGCCACAGGAATGGAAGACCAAGAGTTCATTAGAGTTACAAGCCTCAGAAATTGCAGCCCAAATAAATGCTCAAATAAGCAAAGACAAATTACAGTCCATCATTACCTTTATTTTGTTTTTATATTTGTACAGATTTTTTAGTTATTTTTTCTGATTATTTTACAAATATATATATTTTTTTTGGGGGGGCTGCATTGTTGGTTAAGGGCTTGTAAGTAAGCATTTCACTGTAAGGTCCACACCTGTTGTATTCGGAGCATGTGGCAAATAACATTTGATTTGATTTGAAGGTCAGTCAATCCGGAAAATGTCTAGAACTTGCAAAAACCATCAAGCGCTATTATGAAACTGGCTCTCATGATGACCGCCACAGGAATGGAAGACCCAGAGTTACCTCTGCTGCAGAGGATAAGTTCATTAGAGTTACCAGCCTCAGAAATTGCAGCCCAAATAAATGCTTCACAGAGTTCAAGTAACAGACACATCTCAACATCAACTGTTCAGAGGAGCATGCGTGAATCAGGCCTTCATGGTCGAATTGCTGCAAAGAAACCACTACTAAAGGACACCAATAATAAGAAGATACTTGCTTGGGCCAAGAAACACGAGCAATGGAAATTAGAGCGATGGAAATCTGTCCTTTGGTCTGATGAGTATGAATTTGAGATTTTTGGTTCCACTTTGTGAGACGCAGAGTAGGTGAACAGATGATCTCCGCATGTGTGGTTTCCACCGTGATGCATGGAGGAGGAGGTGTGATGGTGTGGGGATGCTTTGCTGGTGACACTGTCAGTGATTTATTTAGAATTCAAGGCACACTTAACCAGCATGGCTACCACAGCATTCTGCAGCAATACGCCATCCCATCTGGTTTGCGCTTAGTGGGACAATCATTTGCTTTTCAACAGGACAATGACCCAACACACCTCCAGGCTGTGTAAGGGCTATTTGACCAACAAGTGCTCAGCATATGTGGGAACTCCTTCAAGACTGTTGGAAAAGCATTCCAGGTGAAGCTGGTTGAGAGAATGCCAAGAGTGTGCAAAGCTGTCATCAAGGCAAAGAGTGGATACTTGAAGAATCTTAAATATAAAATATATTTAGATTTGTTGAAAACATTTTTGGTTACTACATGATTCCATATGTCAGCACGGTCCGGAACAGAAACAGGCTGTGTCCTAAGTGGAAGGCTTCAAACCCTGGTCAAAAGTAGTGGACTACATAGGGCATAGGGTGTCATTTGGAATGCACACATACCGTAGCAAAGTTCACTAGTGTAAATCGCCTATTTTACCAGCAACTTTATTGCATAGCGTTTTGAAAAGGATATACTTATTTCATGAATGCTTTGTTTATTTATATTTTTAAATTAGTTTACTGCTGAGACGGGTGCTTTTGTTTTGCTAGTTTGAGTAAGAAAAAAAAACGTTAGTAAAACACGTGAGTGAGATTCATGCTTTTGCTTAGTGAGAAAACAATTATTTTGGATTGAACTGTAGTCAGATACTGTATGTTCTCACGCAGCTAGACCGAAACCCAAACCCCCAACACCATCTAGACCCACACCCCAACCAAGACCTTCAACACCAACTAGACCCACACCCCAACCCAGACCTCCAACACCAACTAGACCCACACCCCAACCCAGACCTCCAACACCAACTAGACCCACACCCCAACCCAGACCTCCAACACCTGCTAGACCCAAACCCAGACTTCCAACACCTGCTCGACCCACACCCCAACCCAGACCTCCAACACCTGCTAGACCCACACCCCATCCCAGACTTCCAACACCAACTAGACCCACACCCAAACCCAGACCTCCAACACCAACTAGACCCACACCCCAACCCAGACCTCCAACACCAACTAGACCCACACCCCAACCAAGACCTCCTACACCAACTAGACCCACACCCAAACCCAGACTTCCAACACCAACTAGACCCACACCCCATCCCAGACTTCCAACACCAACTAGACCCACCCAAACCCACCCCAACACCAACTAGACCTCCCCCAACACCAACACTAGACCCACACCCCCCAAGACCTCCTACACCAACTAGACCAACACCCAACTAACACCAACTAGACCCCACACCCAAGACCTCCAACAACAACTAGATCCACACCCCAACCCAGAACTCCAACACCAACTAGTCCACACCCCAACCCAGACCTCCAACCCAGACCCACACCCCAACGTCCAACACCTGTCCCACAGGAAGGGGAGTTATACTCAACCATTAGGGACCCACAGAGGTGGTGTTGGTGTACAGTTACACGCACGCACACACACACACACACACACACACACAGAGAGAGAGAAGTTACCTGCTTCTTTAGTGCGGACCCCCCTGGATGGGGCACTGGGGTCTCCTGTCCCGATAGCGTTACTGGCTACAACCCTGAACTCATAGTCCACCCAGGGGTTGAGCTCCACAGCCATGGCTGACTCCATGTCCCCTGTCACTGGCTCTGGGTCTGGAGAGGATGGAGGGAGGGAGGGGAGGGAGGGAGGGAGGGAGGGAGGGAGGGAGAGGAGAGGGGGAGGGAGGGAGGGAGGGGGAGGGAGGGAGGGAGGGAGGGAGGGAGGGAGGGAGGGAGGGAGGGGAGGGAGGGAGGGAGGGAGGGAGGGAGAGGAGGGAGGGAGGGAGTGAGGGAGGGAGGGAGAGAGGGAGAGGGGAGAGACAGAGATAGAGAGACAGAGAGACAGACATTGGTTTCGCGGCCAGAACTGCATGATAAACAGGGCCAGAACAGTAGAAATACATCAGAAGCAAGAACAGAGATGTTGACTCAGAATTAAACAGAACATGTTGACACCACAGTACTGTACAGTAGGGAAAACATTGTCTATTGGAATCATAACCCTGTTATTGAAATGCACTCATGGAATGACATGATGTAATCCTGCCACAATGCAGATACACTTCCTCTACATTTGAACTGAATACTATACGATCTGATAATCCACTACAGTTATATTGTATCGTACTCTCCGATTCCTTATTATGGCTTACTTTTCAATAATATAAAGATAACTATGACAGGACAGGACAGGACAGGACTGGCTGGCTGGCTGACTGGCTGGCTGGGTGACTGGCTGACTGGCTGGCTGGGTTAGCCAATGACGGCAAGCTAGCCACAAACTCAGTTTATTAATGTTAAAACAATTACCCATAGGGCAAGTCAATGAACAGTTGGCTAAAATAGTACATGGATTTGTCTGAAATGGCACCCAATTGCCTTTATAGAGCAGTACTTTTGACCAATTATCAAATCAAATCAAATTGTATTTGCCACATGCGCCAAATACAACAGGTGTAGACCTTACAGTGAAATGCTTACTTACAAGCCCTTAACCACCAATGCCGTTTTAAGAAAAATAAGTGTTAAGTAAAAAATAGATAAGTAAAAAATTATAATTAATAATTAAAGAGCAGCAGTAAAATAACAGTAGGGAGGCTATACACAGGGGGGTACCGGTATAGAGTCAATGTGCGGGGGCACCGGATAGTTGAGGTAATTGAGGTAATATGTACATGTGGGTAGAGTTAAAGTGACTATGCATAGATAATAAACAGAGTAGCAGCAGCGTAAAAGAGGGGGTGGGGTGGGGGGGCGGACAATGCAAATAGTCCGGGTAGCCATGATTAGCTGTTCAGGAGTCTTATGACTTGGGGGTAGAAGCTGTTAAGAAGCCTTTTGGACCTAGACTTGGCGCTCCAGTACCGCTTGCCGTGCGGTAGAAAGAGAACAGTCTATGACTAGGGTGGCTACAGTCTTTGACAATTTTTAGGGCCTTCCTCTGACACCGCATGGTATAGAGGTCCTAGATGGCAGGAAGCTTGGTCCCAGTGATGTACTGGGCCGTATGCACTACCCTCTGTAGTGCCTTGTGGTCGGATGCCGAGCAGTTGCCATACCAGGCAGTGATGCAACCAGTCAGGATGCTCTCGATGGTGCAGCTGTAGAACATTTTAAGGATCTGAGGACCCATGCCAAATCTTTTCAGTCTCCTGAGGGGGAATAGGCTTTGTCATGCCCTCTTCACAACTGTCTTGGTGTGTTTGGACCATGATAGTTTGTTGGTGATGTGGACACCAAGGAACTTGAAGCTATCAACCTGTTCCACTACAGCCCTGTCGATGAGAATGGGGGCGTGCTCAGTCCTCTTTTTTCCCCTGTAGTCCACAATCATCTCCTTGGTCTTGATCACGTTGAGGGAGAGATTGTTATCCTGGCACCACACGGCCAGGTCTCTGACCTCCTCCCTATAGGCTGTCTCATCGTTGTCGGTGATCAGGCCTACCACTGTTGTGTCGTCGGCAAACTTAATGATGGTGTTGGAGTCGTGCCTGGTTATGCAGTCATGGGTGAACAGGGAGTACAGGAGGGGACTGAGCATGCACCCCTGAGGGGCCTCCGTGTTGAGGATCAGCGTGGCAGATGTGTTGTTACCAATCTTTACCACCTAGGTGCGGCCCATCAGGATATCCAGGATCCAGTTGCAGAGGGAGGTGTTTAGTCCCAGGGTCCTTAGCTTAGTGATGAGCTTTGAGGACACTATGGTGTTGAACGCTGAGCTGTAGTCAATGAATAGCATTCTCACGTAGGTGTTCCTCTTGTCCAGGTGGGAAAAGGGTAGTGTGAAGTGCAATAGTGATTGCATCTTCTGTGGATCTGTTGGGGCAGTATGCGAATTGGAGTGGGTCTAGGGTTTCTGGGATAATGATGTTGATGTGAGCCATGACCAGCCTTTCAAAGCACTTCATGGCTACAGACGTGAGTGCTACGGGTCGGTAGTCATTTAGGCAGGTTATCTTAGTGTTCTTGGGCACAGGGACTATGGTTGTCTGCTTGAAACATGTTTTTATTACAGACTGTCAGTGAAGACACTTGCCAGTTGGTCAGCGCATGCTCAGAGTACATGTCCTGGTAATCCATCTGGCCCCGCGGCCTTGTAAATTTTGTCCTGTTTAAAGGTCTTACTCACATCGGCTACGGAGAGCGTGACCACACAGTTGTCCGGAACAGCTGATGCTCTTATGCATGTTTCAGTGTTACTTGCCTCGAAGCGAGCATAGAAGTCTGGTAGGCTCGTGTCACTGGGCAGCTCGCGGCTGTGCTTCCCTTTGTCTGTAATATTTTGCAAGCCCTGCCACATCCGACGAGCGTCGGAGCTGGTGTAGTACGATTCAATCTTAGTCCGGTATTGACTCTTTGCCTGTTTGATGGTTCGTCGGAGGGCGTAGCGGAATTTCTTATGAGCGTCCCGGTTAGAGTCCCGCTCCTTGAAAGCGGCATTTCTACCCTTTAGCTCAATGCGGATGTTGCCTGTAATCCATGGCTTCTGGTTGGAGTATGTACGTACGGTCACTGTGGGACGACGTCATCGATGCACTTATTGATGAAGCCAATGACTGATGTGGTGTAGTCCTCAATGCCATCGGAAGAATGCCGGAACATAGCATGGCGCTTGTAATGCCAGGGTAGTGGGTTTGATCCCCGGGACCACCCATATGTAAAAGTGTATGCGCACATTAGTCGCTGAGCTACTGCCTCTCTCCTCTTATCAAGTCTCCCATCCCCCATGTCTTCAGATCACTGTGTAGAGCTACTGCCTCTCTCCTCTTATCAAGCCATTCCACATTAACACCAGGGCACTCTGTAAGCTAACTGCTCTTCAAACACATGCTGATAACTCTGTTGGCAAGAAAGGAGAACAGTGTGTCCCAAATGGCATCGTATCACCTATATAGTACACTGCTTTTAAGCAGAACCCAATGGGCCCTGGTCAAAGGTTGTGCAGTATATAGGGAATAGGGTTTCATTCAGGATACAACCCTACAGCTAAAAGCCCTCATTCCCTGTATGCTCTTTCCACATGCATCACTGGGACCCTAATACTATTTTCTCCAAGTCAGTGTTGTTGATCAAGGCCTAATGGTCTTTCCTCCGGTTCTGTGTTGTTGATCAAGGCCTAATGGTCTTTCCTCCTGTTCCGTGTTGTTGATCAAGGCCTAATGGTCTTTCCTCCCAATCCATGTTGTTGAACAAAGCCTAATACTCTGTCCTCCCATTCAGTGTGAATCATCCTACATCTATGGACATTATTCATTATGGAGCTCTAAACTCTAAACTCTAAACTCTAAACTTTACTATTATTCTCATCCTCCGTACGCAGCAGCAGAATATTACACCTACTGAGTCAGCAGTCATCCTCTGACATTAACAGAGCAGCAGCAGCAGCAGATTACACCTAC
>CM072250.1:45275173-45287673 GCA_036851935.1 Coregonus suidteri | reverse complement strand
CCTCATTCCGTATTCATTTAAAGGCCGAATCTGCAAGCCTGTGCACCCCGCAATACGGAATGAGGGTTTACATTTTATTTACTTTATGATTGTGTGGTGGTGTGGCAGTCGACCCTTCTTCTGTTTCAAACTGCCAAACATATGCTTACCTCAGCAGCTTCATCTGAAGTAAATATAATCTATAAGTGGTGCAACACATCCACCAAACAGTCTGAAGGAGAGGACAAGAGGAGCCGTGAGAGACCAGCTGTAAACGACTGCGCCTGACAGCTGGTGCTGGTGTCAAGGGTTCTGCTGCTGGCCAATGAAAACCAACATTGTGTGTCTCAAAGGGTCCATAAAAGGGTCGGTTTGAAAAGTACATTTGCATTCCGAGGAGGGATATTAATATGCATTCTGTGTCGCCATGGGAACCAGCTAGCCAGCAGGGGAGGATTAATTTTTTAGTCTGGATGAACAGTGTGAAATATGCTTCCCTGTCTGGTCTGTATGGCTCCGCAGCAGTCAGTCAGTCATTAAAACCGAGGTGTATGAAACCACTAATGTTCCGGACGGCATCTATAGATGTGGAGGATGTACCCAGTGTAACTTCACGAACAAATGTACAATGTTCAATCACCCTTTTACGGGCCAGGCCATTAAGATTAAGGGCATCATTACATGTTCCACACAAAAATGTGATACACCTGATCAAGTGGTCTATGCTATGTAGGTAAAACAAAACGAGCTCTGAAAACAAGGACAGCAGAACACAGGAGTAATATCAGGACCCTTGACCAGAGAAACCGGCTCAGAGCCTGTGGCAAAAATGAGGAGACATGAACAGGTATAGGCCAATCAAAAGGTTCTTTATTGTAAACCAAAAACGATTAACTTGAAACAAAGAGAAAAGGAATGAGGTGGGGAAATGTCATGATGTAGGGTGTAGGTAAGGTTCATGGATGCATGAATCTGTGTGTGTGAACATGACTGAGTGGAAACTAAGTAAACCTACAAAGGAACAAACAAAACAGGATCATACCTGGAGGAGCATGGAGAGAGAGAGAGAGAGAGGAGAAGAGAGAGAGGAGAAAGAGAGGAGAGAGAGAGAGAGAGAGAGAGAGAGAGAGAGAGAGAGAGAGAGAGAGAGAGAGAGAGAGAGAGAGAGAGAGAGAGAGAGAGAGGAAGAGAGAGAGAGAGAGAGAGAGAGAGAGAGAGAGAGAGAGAGAGAGAGAGAGAGAGAGAGAGAGAGAGGGTTAGTGAAGCAGTTTTAAATACCCTGAGCCCAGGTGGCTCCAATCACACCAATCACTAACGACCCTCCTCTGTCTGCAGGAGGAACCGCCCCTGCACTGCAGAGGGGCCGTGACACCCCCCTCCTTAAAATGAGGGTCCCACCCTCAACCCAAATTACGACCCAACATATTTAAAACAATCCAAAATTCCTCCCAAAAACCAAAAAAAACGGATACCAGTCCCGGCTTCTAACAGTAGCCCCGTGTTCCCTAGCTGACTGTCCGTCCTCAAACTCAGCAGCCCTGGTACCTGGGGAGCAATTTAAGAGAAAAGAGGCGCAGACAGCCCGCAGGGGTCAGCAGAGAGAGAATACAAACAGGCTAAAGGAGCACGGGACAGAGCATCAGCAATGATATTATCCTTACCACTAATATGTCTAATATCAAGGTTGAATGGTTGCAAGAACAAAGCCCAACGCATCAGGCGCTGGTTTGGATTTTGCAGGGACTTCAGAAAAATAAGTGGGTTGTGGTCAGTAAACACAGTTACAGGGGTTAAACCAGAACCAACATAGACCTCGAAGTGCTGTAAAGCCCAAATGAGACCTAAAGCCTCCTTTTCAATTACAGAATGGTTTTGCTGATACTTATTACATTTCTGGGAAAAGAAACTGACTGGACACTCAACATTGTCATCATTTTCCCGGAGAAGCACAGCCCCAGCACCAATTTGACTGGCATGTACCTGCAATTTGAAAAGTTTCCCAAAATGTGGTGCTGCCAACACAGGTGCCAAACACAAAAGAGCCTTAACTGCATCAAATGCCTCTTGACACTGGGTGGACCAGATAAATTCAGCCTTCAACAGATTGGTCAGGGGGGACACTACTACCGAAAAGTCTTTACAGAAAGCACGGTAGTACCCCACCATTCCCAGGAAGCGCATCAGTTATTTCTTTGTGGAGGGCTGTGGGAACTGCTTCACAGCCTGAACCTTGGCTTCCACGGGACAAACACCCTGACCCACAACCTTGCCCAGGTATGTGACTGTAGCTTTAGCAAACTCACACTTTGTCAAATTGATAGTCAACCTGGCCCACACCAGTCTTTTGAACAGGGCTTGCACTCTACAGACATGCTCCTCCCAAGAGTCTGAGTATACGACCACGTCATCCAAATAGACGGCACACCCTTCCAGACCTGAGACCACCCAGCAGCCTCTGGAAGGTGGCTGGAGCATTCCGCAAGCCGAAAGGCATCACTGTATATGAGAACAAACCAGATGGAGTTATAAAGGCAGCAATCTCACAAGCTCTTTTGGTAAGGGGTACTTGCCAATATCCCTTTAAGAGATCAAATTTGCTAACATACTTTGCCGACCCAACTTGATAAATACAGTCCTCCATCCTAGGAAGAGAGTAAAGGTCTGCTTTAGTAACATTGTTAACTTTTCTATTATCAGTGCAATGTCTAAAAGTGGAATCAGACTTCTTGACCAGAAGACAGGGTGAAGCCCAATTTGAACAACATGGCTCCGCAATACCATTGTCCAACATATACTGCACCTCTGTTTCCAACTGCAGTCTCTTCTCCTGAGATACACGATAAAATCTCTGTTTAATAGGCTTAGCATCTCCGATATCTATGTCACGCTCAATTAAATGGGTTCGATAGTGTGTCAGAAAACAAAACATGGTAGCTTCTAATAAGAGCTACCAATTCATCACGTTTCTCAGAGTCTAACTGATCTACCAAAACCAAGGTTTTGCAAAGTCTGGGAGTTCTTCAACCGACCTTGTAAGACCTCATCCGAAACCCTAACTACCTCCTCTTCTCCCCCCCTCCACAAAGTTAAAGCCACAAGACGGTAGTGACTGGAGCAGCAGTCAACGCTGACCTCACCGCTGGAGTGCCTTCCACTTTGCTTAGATCACGGGAGTGATAACATTTTAACAGGTTCACATGGCATAATTTAGAGGACTTCCTATGACCAGGGGTTTCAATGAGATAGTTCAAATCTGACACTTTGCGCAACACAGTGAAAGGACCACAGTATTTCGCCTGAAAAGGTTAACTTACAAGAGGCAAAAGAGCAAGTACACGATCACCGAGACTAAACTCACGGAGCTCAGCATGTCCGTCTAACCCCAACATCTACATCACCCTCTACCAGACCACATTTTAGGGTAACTTCATGTAAAGGAGAGTGGAACTAAACCCACACCACGTACCATTACACATCTGCCAGCATCAGACTCCTTAGAGAACGGCAACACAGATTCCAAAATAAAATAATCTAAAGCTCCAGTGTCCCTTAAGATCTTGATTGATTGAAGATCACGTGCTTCACCTGTAAAGACACATTGCAACAACATAGTCATGTCCAAATCTGACCTAGCTCTAGCATCCGCAGTACGCTCAAATACTGTGTCTGGATCTGACAAACTGTGGTAGTCCCTCTGGTCTATTAGCGTTTCTCAATCGCGCCACAACTCTCTCTGGTCTATTAGCGTTTCTCAATCGCGCCACAACTCTCTCTGGTCTATTAGCGTTTCTCAATCGCGCTATCTCCAACTGCATATGCAACAGCTCCCTCTGCTGCTCAAAAGTTAATGAAAGACTGAAAACGTACCCTCACTACTAGTAGATTGACCCGAAAAAACACCTATTTCCATAAGACCCTGCTTTAGTTTAGCTTTAACAGTCTCTTAAATTTTTTTATCAACAATCTCAATCTGATAATGTTCAGCAATTTCAATTAACTGCTCCTTAGTACACAACTCTAAGGCTACCGCTGAAGGAGCTTGAACAAAACCACTCAGAATGTTAGACATTTTACTCAACCAATACAACCATTACAACCAATACAACCATTACAAATGCTCCAAAACACACAAAAAATACACAATTCACCTGCTGTCAGTCTGGGTTCAAGGACAAGAGCCACACCCCACTATCAACTAACTAACTGGCCCTAGTCTTCGTGCAGTGACATGTGGTGGGGTTTTATGCACACAAAACCAGTGGAGTGGAAAAGACAACCAGAAACTGGCAGCCGCCCCCCCATAACCACGGAGGTGCTCCCGAGCCGATGTAAGGGGAAAGGGAAGCTCTACCCACGTTCACTGCCACCTAAGGGGAAAGGGAAGCTCTACCCACGTTCACTGCCACCTAAAACACCACGAGCCTCCTGATAAGCCTGAACAGGAGAGGACTCCCACTTGAACAACCCAGAAAAACCCAGAGTGAATTGCTACCCAAATTTAACTAAACCAAGAGAACACATGGCTCTCAACGCTCTCTCCAACAATATTGGCCCAACCAAAACATCCCCTCAAACAAAAAATGTGGCAATCTGAACTAAACTAACTCAAATTGACTATAAAACCATAGTCAAATAAGCCAAATTACAAATAAACAAACGTATCAATAATAAAGCAAAGGCAATCTAGACAAAACCTTAACCAAGTATGACAAAATGTTAAAGTAAAATAAAATACTAAAGTAAGACTACAGTATAATTAACTTTAAATTTACAGACGCCTACAAAGGAACAAACAAATCAGGATCATACCTGGGGGAGCAGCAGACAGAGAGAGAGAGAGAGGAGAGAGAGAGAGAGAGAGAGAGAGAGAGAGAGAGAGAGAGAGAGAGAGAGAGGAGAGAGAGAGAGAGAGAGAGAGAGAGAGAGAGAGAGAGAGAGAGAGAGAGGAGAGAGAGAGAGAGAGAGAGAGAGAGAGAGAAGAGGGAGAGGAGAGAGGGGGGGGGGGGGGGGGGGGTTAGTGAAGCAGTTTTAAATACCCTGAGCCCAGGTGGCTCCAATCACACCAACTCCAATCACTAACGACCCTCCTCTGCCTGCAGGGGGAACCGCTGGGACACACCCCTCCTAGGCTAAAGGAGCACGGGACAGAGGAGGGGCCGGGACACTGAGCATTTCATGGACGCTCGTCATAACATCAACTCTTTGAGATACATTGGCATCGAACATGTTAAGGCTCCTAGGAGGGGTGGAGAAACTGATCATTTATTATTGAGAAGAGAATTGTATTGGATTCACCGTTTGTGTCTCCTACAGGTCTGAACCAAGAGTTTGATATCAGCCCATTTCTTACATGAATGGGTTAGGGTTAGGGTTAGGGTTAGGGTTAGGGTTAGGGTTAGGGTTAGGGTATGGTTAGGGTTAGGGTTAGGGTTAGGGTTTAGGGGTAGGGTTAGGGTTAGGGTTAGGGGTATGGTTAGGGTTAGGGTTAGGGTTAGGGTTAGGTAGGGGACCAATTCTTCACACCAACTGGGTGTTAAGTGTGCATGGGCACAGGGGCTATATATATCATCCTTTATGTTTCAATGAAATCCCCCCAAAAACATATACAAAAAATAAAAAAATAAATACAGGAGAGACAAGGACAGGGACAGGACATTACAAAAAATCTCCCCAAAAACGGGAAGGGAAGGAATTAAGTTTTAGGCATCGGTGGCCACTGAGGTTAGGTTTTAGGCACCGGTGTATCTCTGGTTAGGGTTAGGTGTTAGGGTTAGGTTAGGGTTAGGGGTGCCTGTGCCATTAAACCCCTACAACTCATCCAGGATGACCGCAGCCCGTCTGGTGTTCAAACTTCCCAAGTTCTCTCTACGGCCTCACGTCACTCCCCCCCCCTCCTCCGCACACTCCACTGGCTTCCAGTTGAAGGCTCGCATCCGCTACAAGACATGGTGCTTGCCTATGGAGCAGTGAGGGGAACGGCAAACCTCTGTACCTCAGGCTCTGATCCAGTCCCCTACACCCAACGAGGGGCATTGCGCTCATCCACCTCTGGCCTGCTGGCTCCCCTTCCTCTGCGGGAAGCATAGTTCCCCCCCCTCAGCCCCAGTCCAAGACTGTTCCCCGCGTCAAGCTGTTGCTTGGAACCCCGCCCAATGGTGGAAAACAGTAGCTCCCTTCACGACGACGCCAGGACAGCGGAGTCACTCACCAACCTTCCGGATACATTTGAAAAAACCCCCACCTCTTTAAGGAATATACCTGGGATAGGGATAAAGGAATCCTTCTAACCCCCCCAATTGTAAAGTGGTTATCCCACTGGCTATAGGGGAACGCACCAATTTGTGAGTCTCTCTCTGGCTAAGAGCGTCTGCTCAATGACGTTAATGTGCCCTTGAGCAAGGCACTTAACCCCTAATTGCTCCTGTAAGAGTAGTACGCTCTGGATAAGAGCGTCTGCTAAATGACTAAAATGTAAATGTAAATGGGTATGGTTTAGGGTTAGGGTTAGGTTTAGGGTCATGTTAGGGTTTAGGGTTAGGTAGAGATAACTTTAAGGTTAAGGTGTTAGGTTTAGGCCCCGGTGTCTCTGAGGTTAGGGTTAGGGTTAGGGTTAGGGTTAGGGTTTAGGGTTAGGGTTAAGGTTAAAGGGTTAGGTAGAGGACTTTAGGGTTAAGGTTAGGTTTAGGCACTGGTGTCACTGATGTTGGGGTTAGGGTTAAGGTGAGGGCAGGGGAATATTTTCTCTAGTTTAGGCGACAATGTCACTGGGGTTTAGGGTTAGGGTGAAAAGTTGAGGGGGAATATTCTGTCTTGGGCTGTGTTAACACCCGCTGGCTGGCCAATAATACCGGGGTAGGGGTAGGTTAGGGTTAGGGTTAGGGGTGGGGTAGGGGTAGGGGTAGGGTAGGGTTAGGGGTAGGGGTAGGGGTAGGGGTAGGGTTAGGGTTAGGGGTAGGGGTAGGGGTAGGTTAGGGTTAGAGGTAGGGTTAGGGTCACTTTGTCTTGCCCTCCAGGTTACCAACTTGGTCATTTTGTAAATATATATTATTTTCTGGAACCACTACTTGTACCCATCTCATTTTAATGTAATTATTAAATTATTAGAGATACACAAATGTTTTTTGCACCCACCATGCGTCAAGTCCTTAATGGTCATGTGAGGTGAAATTTCTATATTTTGAGATGTGAGCACTCAGTTTGTTTGACATGATGAAGATCCGTTTCGGATCGAAACATTGTCAATAATGCGGTGAATTGGGAGCTTTAACAGTGTGCGGGCCTTCTCATTCTATACTAGTATGAAACCATCAAACCATCAAATGACTGCACACTAGAGAGTTAATATAATTTAGATGATGATTAGGGTGTCATTGAGCTCCATTTGATTCCTGTGTGATTCTCATGTCTATTGAGAGCGAGCCGTGTGTGGCGTGGTTTTTAAGAAGTAGATTCAATGGAGACAAAATAGTGACCTGCTGAGACATTCAAACAGGCCAATACTTGGTTCTATTCAAACTACTCCCTCATCCTCTCCTTCTCCTCCTGTCCTCCTCTCCTCCTCCTCCTCCTCCTCCTCCTCCTCCTCCTCCTCCTCCTCTTCCTCCATCCCTCCTCATCCCTTCAATATGAAAGGGGATTTTCTGTGTCATGCCAATCACACAGCATAACACTCCATGAGTGATGTAGCAGGGGCAAGCAGTGATCCGTATCACAGCCCTCCATGGGTGATGTAGCAGGGGCAAGCAGTTATCCGTGTCAAAGACATGTTGAGTGATAGTATCAGGAGGAGGGTTGAAGGTGACCCTAACCACAGATCTAGGATCAATGTACCCTAGCCTCAATCCTAACCTTAACCATTAGAGGGTGAAACAAAATATGACCCGGGATTAGGGGCATTTTTTTTATTTTTTTGTATTATTGTATTTATTTATTTATTTCTCTCTCTCAGTCTCTCTCTCTCTCTCTCTCTCGCTCTCTCTCTCTCTTCTCTCTCCCACTCAAGTCTCTCTCTCTCTATCGTCTCAATCTCTCTCTCTCTCTCTCTATCTCTCTCGTCTCTCTATCTCTCTTCTCCTCTCTCGATCTCTCTCTCTCCTCTCTCTCTCTCTCTCTCTCTCTCTCTCTCTCTCTCTCTCCTCAATTTTTCAATTCAATTTAAGGGCTTTATTGGCATGGGAAACGTGTTGTTAACATTGCCAAAGCAAGTGAAGTAGATAGTAACAAAAGTGAAATAAACAATAAATTATTAACAGTAAACATTACACTCAGTTTCAAAAGAATAAAACTACCTTTCCTCGACTGTCATTTCAAATGTCATATTAAAATGTCTCTCTCTCTCTCTCTCTCTCTCTCTCTCTCTCTCTCTCTCTCATCTCTCTGCGGCTCATGCTCTCTCTCTCTCTCTCTCTCTCTTCTCATCTCTGTCTTCTCTCTCTCTCTCTCTCGTCTCTCTTCTTCTCCTCTCTCATCTCTATTCTACTCTCTCTCTCTCTGGCTCTCTCTCCTCTCTCTCTCTCTCTCTCTCGCTCTCTGTCTCCTCCTCTCAGACCCCCTCTCTCTCTCTCGTCTCTATCTCTCTCTCTCTCTCTCCATCTCTCTCTCTCTCTCTCTCCCGCTCTCTCTCTCCTCTCTCTCTCTCTCTCTCTCTCTCTCTCTCTCTCATCTCTCTCTCTCTCTCTCTCTCTCTCTCGTCTCTCAGTCTCTCCTCTCTCCTCTCTCTCTCTCTCTCATCTACTCTCTCTAAAAACCTCTCTCTCTCTCTCTCTCTCTCTCTTCTCCATCTCTCTCTCTCTCTCTCCTCCCTCTCTCTCTCTGTCTCTCTGTCTCTCTCTCTCTCTCTCTCTCATAGATCTGGTCTAAAGTAGTGCATTATATAGGGGACAGGGTGCCATTGGGTCCTGATCAAATGTCGTACACTATATAGGAAATATGGTACCATTTGGGACTCAGATCTAATCAGATCCTGGATCTGTGGTTAAGGTCAGACTGTCACCTGTGAGATAACGAGCTCACCTCTGACGAGGAGGTCAGCCTCAGCAAACACAGAGTCGGCGCTGGTCTGAGCCCGGCAGCCGTATTTCCCAGCATGCTGCAGTAAGATGCTTCTGATCATCAGGTCCACCGTGGAGGACTGCTGCGTGACAGGCAGAGAGAGTCAACAACAACATCAAGTTAGAGAGAGTGTGTGATGTGTGTGTGTGTGTGTGTGGGAGGGGGGATGTTTGTGTGTGTGTATGTGTATGTGTGTGTGCATGCATACTTGTTTGAGTGTGTAACAAAGTTAGAAGAGAGATATCCAAGTCTGACCACTCTATACTTGGCACCTGAGAAATGCGATGCTGCTAACATCATGTACTAGGCTCATAACATCGTGTACTAGGCTCATAACATCGTGTACTAGGCTCATAACATCGTGTACTAGGCTCATAACATCGTGTACTAGGCTCATAACATCGTGTACTAGGCTCATAAAATCGTGTACTAGGCTCATAACATCGTGTACTAGGCTCATAACATCGTGTACTAGGCTCATAACATTGTGTACTAGGCTCATAACATTGTGTACTAGGCTCATAACATCGTGTACTAGGCTCATATAACATCGTGTACTAGGCTAGGCTAGGCTCATAACATCGTGTACTAGGCTCTCATAACATCGTGTACTAGGCTCATAACATTGTGTACTAGGGCTGCTAACATCGTGTACTAGGCTCATAACATTGTGTACTAGGCTCATAACATTGTGTACAAGGCTCATAACGAATGCATTTCAATTAACCGGTGTGCCTTCTTAAAAGTCAATTTGTGCAATTTCATTCCTTCTTAATGCATTAGAGCCAATCAGTTGTGTTGTGACAAGGTAGTGGGGTATACAGAAGATTGCCCTATTGGGTAAAAGACCAAGTCCAGTGTTTATTATGCAAGAACAGCTCAAATAAGCAAAGAGAAACGACAGTCCATCATTACTTTAAGTACATGAAAGTCAGTCAATACGGAACATTCAAGCACTTCGAAAGTTTCTTCAAGTGCAGTCGCAAAAAACCATCAAGCGCTATGATGAAAAACTGGCTCTCATGAGGACCGCCACATGGATGGAAGACCCAGAGTGCTCATAAATGCGCAGCTAATCAGAGAAGGCTTTCAGAAATCTCCAATTAAGGTACTGCGGTGCACTTTCATCAAATGCTTGCAGTCCAAACAACCACTAATATGTGTGGCCTCTGTTTTCTTTTCCTGTTGTTGGTCTGGACTTTGTTCTCACCTTTCAGTGAAACGCAATCGCCGTAGGAAGGACTCCGGACGCGAGACCACCCTTTTTTTTTTTTTTTTGTTTTTTTTTGAGCGAACTACGGTGCTCCTGAGTGCAGATAGAGTGTTCTCACCAGCCCAAACCGATGGGGGGAACCCGCCAAAGTTTGGAAAAACCGCTCCGAACCAATTTGGTGTGAAAGCCCATTTAAAGGAAAAGTTCTCCCTGAAAAACACGGTTGATCAAATTAGAGATCCAACATCTGTAGTGAAACGCTGCATATCACCGTTAGTATCAGTGCCTCACACGGCCAGCAACTAAGAAGTACGAACTGTGCGACTTTTTTATTAAATGCTGTTTTAATGGTTTCTAATTAAGGGAAATGTAGAGTAAGAGACGACCGGATTTCATCAGATGTGTTTTAGTGTATTTTAGCTCTCCTGTCAAACCCGCCCATCTCTTTCTACCCACAGCACCTGTCTTTAGTTTCCATTAACTTCTCTATCTTTTCTCACCCTCTCAGAGTATAATCAAGGGTTAATAAATGAGCCAACGAAAATCGCATCATCTGACTGCCAGCTTTGTAAAACTTAGCCATCCCAATTACCTGAAAATGTGTGTGTGTGTGTGAGTGTGTGTGGGTAGGTGTGTGGTGTGTGTGTGGTGGTGTGTGCCTGTGTGTGTGTGTGTGTGTGTGGTGTGTGTGTGTGTGTGTGGTGTGTCGCTTTTGTGTGTATGTGTGTTTTTGTGTGTGTGTGTGTGTGTGTTTGGGCTGGCACAGCCTGGGTTCTGTACCTTCCCCCTGAATCAATAGTTGAAGTTGTTGACCTCCTACTTTCCAAGGTCATTTAAGGCCATCAGCCATTCCTGCTACTTCCTGCTACTTCCTGCTACTTCCTGCTACTTCCTGCTACTTCCTGCTACTTCCTGCTACTTCCTGCTACTTGCTCAGCAAAGGGAGAATGACACTTTCTAACCATTAACCAATTTTCAGGTGCACCTTGGTCTTGGTCACATCGGTAGAAGTGTTTTTAAGTGACAGTCAACTTGGTCTCTCGTCACATGTAGGAAGTGTTTTTAATGTGACCAGTCAACCTTGGTCTGGTCACATGGTAGGAAGTGTTTTTAATGTGACCAGTCAACCTTGGTCTGGTCACATGGTAGGAAGTGTTGAGCTATTTGAAGAGTATCACCTTCTTGGGTCTGTTCTGGGTCTGTTTGGGTCCTGTCTGTGTCTGTCTGGGTATGTTTGGGTATGTTGGGTATTTTTTTTTCTGTCTGGGGTCTGTCTGGTCTGTCTGGGTCTGTCTGGGGTTTTTTGGGGCGTTTGGGCTGTTGGGGCTTGGGTCTGTCTGGGTCTGTTGGGTCGTTTGTGTCGTTGTGTCGTTTGTGTCTGTGTTTTTTTGTGTCTGTTTTTTTGTGTGGTTAGTGAGTGTGTGTTGTGTGTTTTCTTCGTTTTTGATGGTTAAAATGCCAAGGGAAAAAAAAACATGTGGGATCTCAGTCTTTTCGGTCTCTTGTAGAGTTGATTAACATGACTTTTTAATTTACTGGTCACGAGTCTTGTGTAGACTTTTTAAATTTGGTTTTTGGATTCCTGTGTCCTTTTTTAGACGTTTATAAAAAGATTGTGTAAATTTCCATGTCTTTTTCTTCCTTTTAGACGTTTTAAAAAATGATTGTGTGATTCACTGTGTCTCGTGTAACTTTATAAATTGATTTTGTGATTTAGTGGTCTTTTTCCGTGACTCAGGATGTGTGACCCTTTTGACAAATTGATTTTATTGAATTAACAAGATTGGTGAATGAGCGGGCTAAATCGAATATAAAAAACCCCCCCCCTAACCCACCCAAGTTGGTGGTTAGAAAAGTATTCAGGTGTGGTTGCATTTTAAAAAGGTTTGATCATCCAACAAATATTTTGTCAATATAACTACACTTCACTAATGTTTATCCATTACACAGAACAAATGGATCTTTCATTCTACTTTTTTATTTATCCGGTTTATCCCTCCCATTTAAATCAAATTCTTTTTTAGGAGGTTTTTTTTTTCTTGTGCCCGTTGGCTTGTGGCTTTCTTTGGGTTAAGTTTTTGAAGTTTTCTCCCCTGTTTAAAAAGGTAACTCTTTTTAAAGAAAATTTTTTTAAATCAGTTGAATTCATCTTGTCTTTGGTTTCCCCTGTAGAGTTTAAGACTTGGGGTTAACCCCCCGACTTTTTTAATTTATTTTTAAAAAAGGGTTCTTAGAAAAAAAGTTGGTGATTACGGGG